>VDFB02263922.1:0-46931 GCA_007258455.2 Sequoia sempervirens
ATTTAAAATCGGGGGTAGGCTTAGGGTTAGAGATATAATGAGGGTTAGGATTAGGATTAGGATTAGGGTTAGGGTTAGGGTTAGCAATAAAATTAAGATTATCATTTGGATGAGAGTTAGAGTTAGAGTTACATATACAATTAGGGTTTGGGTTAGGGTTAGAGATAGAATTACGGTTAATTGTATGGTTAGGGTTAGGTTTAGTTTTAGGGCTAGAGATGGAATAAAGATTAGGGTTATATTTTTTTCATAGAATCAATGTAAGGGTTTTGTTGTGACCTTTTCACACATCACCCCATTTAAAATGAGGACCCCCTAATTTTTGCTCCATTCCTCGTCTTTTGGCTTGGGTTTTGTCTCTCTCTCTCTGTCTCTTTTTGCTGTCCGCCTTTCTGGGGATGTCCCTGTCTTTGAGCTTAAACGCAAAATTTTGGCTAAGTCTAAGAATTAGGGTTTTGAGTCTTCCGGCCAGTTTGAAGTCAAATGGAGTGAATAAGTTGAAATCTGAGTTTGACAATACAGTTAGCATGCTTCCGACAACTTACTATTTTTAGTAAGTACCTAATTTGGGACGTTTTTCTCAGCACTTTTGAAGTTCCGATCACTACACTGCATCCAGGACACATCAAATTGCTTGTCTACAAAATTTGAGCCAGAACTGACAACTTTCTATTTTTAGCAAGTATCACCTTCAGAGGCTGATTTTAGGGTTTGCATGCGAAGTTTTTCAATGCATGCCTTTAAGTTTAGAATATTTCTGGGTTTTCAGAAACCTACGCGATGATATAACATGCAAGATGAGATGATGACTTTCAGCACTCAGCCTTCAAAGGCTATTTTTAGGGTTTGCATGTTGGAATTTTCTACGCATGTCTGGATATTCTTTGTGGGTTTTTCGAAAGCTTCACAGTGGTATAACATGCAAACCAGGATCATGAGCTTTTTCAAGAGCTGTCTTTAGAGTCTATTTTTAGGGTTTGCATACAGGACTTTTTAGCGCATGTCAGGTTATTCCTCATGGGTTTTTCAAGAGCTACGCACTGATGTGACATGCAAACAGAGTTGGTCACTTTTTCTAGAACTTACTATTTTTAGCAGATCCGCTTTGGTAGCCCCCCCCTCCCCGCCGCCGCCGCCCCTGCCCCCAAACACTTCAGTATCACAAACTGACCGACATGGGGACAAACGGAGGTCATTTGATCGACATGCAAGTTAGATTAGGGTTCTAGCTTCGGGACCCAAAATGGGGGGTCAAACGCCAGAATTTTCGAAAACTGATGTATCCCATTGCGATCGGTATCTTTCAAGGTATCCACTGGTAAAATTTGAAGGCAATCTGAGCACTTACTATTTATAGTAAGGCATTCCTGAAACAGGCTATAAATAGTAAGTCAGCAGCAGGCGCTAGTGTGAATAGGCAGGTCATCCCATGAGGGTCATGTCATTCAAATTTCAGGTTAAACGAAGTTGGGGAAGTCATGAAACTGAGCAGTTACTATAAATAGTAAAACACCTCCAAAAACATGCTATAAATAGCAAGTCAACACGAGATGGCAGTGTGAACAGGTCAACTAGATCATGAAGGTCCTGTGGCGAAAATTTCAAATCAATCCAAGCTTCAGAGGTATGAAAATCAGAGGGCTTACTAAATATAGTAAACAAAGGGCAAGCAAGCTGAGAAATGTCAAGTTTGAAGAAATTCCTACTCACCCTGTCAAATGCGCCCAAGATAAGATTGGCAGGAGGATGGAAAAGTTTCAAGTGAGTTATTCCTGCTCCTACCCCAAAATGCGCCCTCAAGCTGGGAGAAGCCATGAAAATTTTTCTAAGGCATGAGTTATTCCTGCAGGAACCCCAAAATGCGCCCTCAGCTTTAGAAGGTGATGGAAAAAAATTCTAAGTGTTGAAGTTCTTGCAGACCCCCCCAAATGCGCCCACCAAGTTGTCAAGATGATAAAAAAATTTCAAGTGTTGGCTTGTTCCTCCTCCTACCCTCAAATGTGCCCAACTTGCTAAGTGGTGATGGAAAATTTTCTAAGTCATTGATAAGTTCCTGCTCCTACCCCCAAATGCGCCCAAATATGTTGAAGGTGTTGGCTTTTGAAAAATTGTCTAAGTGTTGGATATTCCTGCTGGGGTCATGAAATGTGCCCATCTCCAAGATGCTAGGTGGATAAAAAGTTTCTAAGTGTTGATAAAATTCCACCTCTACCCCCTAAATGTGCCCATCTCTAGAAGTGTGAAGAAAAAGTTACCAAGGCGTTGAGTTATTCTTGCTAGACATGCTAAATGCACCCAAGTGAGCTAGGAAAGGACAAAAAGGGTTGACTTCCTCCTTGACCCCTTGAATGCGCCCAAGTGCAGGGTGAGGTTAAGACTTATGCTAGGCGTTAATTCCTCTTCAACATGTAAAATGCGCCCAAGGATATTGAATATGTTAGCTATGTGAAAATATTGTAAGCGTTGATTATTCTTTCACCTTGACATGCTATATGCGACATGACTGGAGAATGATTGGAGAAAAATATCTAAGGCAAAATGTTCAAAATTCCTTCTAGACACCTCATATGCGCCCATGTTCATAATGATGATGAAATTTTTTCTAAGTAGTGAAATTTCTCCTCCTCTAGGAAAATATGCCTAAGCTTGAAGAAGTGATGAAATTTTCTTAGGACATGGATAAAATTGGCAGTTGAGGAGTCAGAATATACCAGCTTCATGAGGTTGATAAAAATTGTCAAGGCCAAACAAGAAAAATACGCCTAGAGATGAAGAATGAGAATAAATTTGATGGAAAAATATTTTTCTAAGGTTAAAATTCAAAAATTAAATGTACCCCTTCGTTTGTAGACACATGAATTCGATGCTTTCTGAAGAGAATTTTCTTCTGGGTATTGGACATCTTCAACGAGGAATGGATTCTAAAATTCTCCACAACTCGCCAAGGATTTCGGGATGAAGATTTTTGATGGGCACCTGATTGATGAATTTCCTAGGGAAAATTTAAAATTTTTCTTAGGCAAGAAAGATGTTGTTGAAATAAAATGCCTTGGATGGTGAATTTGAAGTTGAATGACTAGATGATTTTGATCAAAATTCTTCACGAAAACAATCCTTCGAGCCAGAGATGGATGAAATCAAATATCAGACCTCAGCTGGTGGAATAAATTTATCGAAGTGAATGTAGTTGGAGTTAATATTTTCAAAATATGATTTGAAATGCTAAGTACGCCTTGACCAGTGAAGATGAATCTTTTGAAATTCTAGAAGGTCAAAGTGTTCTAGATGCTGAATGCCAAGTGTTGCAGCTGCCAGAGGAGGGAAATTCAAATTCTTGTAGTGAAGTAGTGGAAATTTAATGAATCGGCTAAAATTGGCTCCTTCTAGAATTCGACTTAGCTATATGAACTGTGAAGTTGTTTCATTTTTCTCCATCAGCTAGCAAATACGACTCGGGCTCTGAAGTGAAGATTGCAGTGCAAGCTAAAACTTGGTGAAGAAGTTCGAACTTGGGCTCTAGTTGTGAAAGTCTAAGTGCTGAGGAGTTGCTGAAGTGAAGTTGGCCGAAATTTCTCTAAGTGCTGAAGTTTTATTGCTGCAAGTAAATTTTCTAAGTGCTGAGAGTTCGATGTTGCTGCAGGAAGTGTTGAGGTTTGAAGATGAAATACAGTGTTGCAACTTCTGATTTTCAAAAATCTGTTGGCAGCTTTGATGAGATTTTATTTTTCTAAGTTAAATTGCTGATGACTATCTTTTGTTTTTGCAGAATGGCTGAAGGAAGAGCAACTGGCAAGGAGAACAATGCTGAATCCAGCAGGGAAAATGCGTCCAGACAGGTGGTAATTAAGAAACTGAGCAAGTCTTTCTTGCCGGAATCAAAATTCTCTTCGAAGCTGGGCAAATTGGCTGACACGAACTTGGGCTCTTTCAACATGGAGGCTTTCACAAGTCGAATAATGGGAGTTGGAGGCCATCGTCCTTCGATCACTTCTCACAATATTTTCAGAAGTGGACTATATGCAGCTGCTAGTTTTCCACCAGCAATTCAGTGTTCGGAGCTGATTATGGAGTGTGCTAACTGTTACAACCCTGAGCATAGGTTTATTGTCTCACCTGATGGCAGATTGTTTGCCAACTTCACGCTTGCAGCTATTGGCGAAGCCTTTGGAATTCCTTCACATGAGAAAATGATTTGCAAGATGAGAGAACATGCTGAGCGGATGTATGCTTCAACATTTGAAAGATGTGCTGATATGATTAACTCTCGTTGGATGAACAAGCCCAAGCCCTCTCGCACGAAGTTGCCGAGGCAGATAATTTTAGATGATTTGAAGTAGGAATACTGTGATTTGATTACGATGCTCAGCAGAGTTGGAGGCTGTCCCCAGGCGTTCATCTTCGAACCTTGGATGTTTTACTACATCATCCTCGTGCTGGAAGGGAAGGAGCATATTAACTGGGCAGTGATGATCAGTGATAATTTGCATGAGCAGCTCCAGAGTGTGAGGAGAATCAAGACATTCTACATGGGCTCATACATCATCTACATGTTGGCTCGTATGACGAAATACAGAGGAATATCATACAAGGAGCCGATTGGATGTGGCTTTCATCAGTTCAAGATTCATGAGGCTTGTCCGCAACTGCACTTGACAAGCACATCTCATTACAAGAGAGTCAATGATGCCTTCACTATGCACATAACGAGATCACTTCAGCAAAGGACTCATCACAGGATCTTGAAGGAAGCTCAAGAATTGATGGAAAGGTACGGTTGTTGGTTCATCCAATTTCCGAAGTTTACTTATGTTAGGCTGCAAGGGTTTTCTTCATACCCGTATAGATTGCCCAAATACCCTACAAATAGGATCTTGATGTTAGAAATATCTAGGCAACTCATTGCCTATGATAAGATTCAGAAGAGAAAGAAGAAGGGAGGACTTGACTTCCCAATCATCATAGGAAATTCAGACGAAGTGTGTCCTTCACTACAGGCAGCCAAGGAAGCTGAAAATGAGCTTCTGTTTTTCCACCTTTCTTATCACACCAGCAGGCAGCATTATGATCCTCACAGGAATATCAGATGAATATTGTCAAAAGAGTTGAAGCATAAGGCAAATATTGAAGATTACTGGGCTGGTGCATTGGATGAAGCTGAGGTAAGAAAGAGGATGTTTTCGAGGCTACCTTTGAGCATGATTAGGGAGTGTGAGATTATTCCAGTGCCGGATCAGGTAGATGAGGATATGAATGTTATTCATCCAGATTATGAGACAGTAAGGGACACATCTCTCCCACTTCCAGATTGGTCGGAGCCGGAGATTGCGGATTTGGATACACTTGGCATACTAGTCCTGACATTCACTAGAGGATGGGTTGAGAGGCATGTGAATAAGCTGAAGAGCAGGTCCATCCCTCTTACTTACAACTTGATGGGAGATCATAGGTTGCCGTCTGTTACGAATAAGAAGTAGGTTGCTCGAGCTCCAAAGTCACGAAGGAAGGAGCCATTCCAACCGGAGCCTCCGAGAGTTGAGGTGGCATTACCTACACCATTGGAGACACGCTCTCCAAGTATACAAGAGATTTCATTGTTTGTTGATCAGAGAAATAAAGAACAAGAATTATAGGAGGCGGATTAGCCACCTCGAAGGGAGTCTGTTGGCTAGAGCATCAACGTGCCTATCAGAGATAACCAATAGGAAGAAGATGAAGAAACTACTACAGATACACACTTCCAACATGAGCTTGAGGCAACTCTAGAGGATGATATAGTTACAGGACAGGAGGCCCAAGTTTCAAGAGATACCTAGCCCATAGAAGCCAATGAGCCTCGCCATGATGAAGTTAGAGAAGAAGTCCGTGAAGAGGAAGCAAGGAATGAGCAGCCACTTATTACAGATTTACAGCAGGTGGTATCAAATTGGCTTAGAGATAGAATGAGGAGGAGCCCCAGTGAAGAGGCTGATCCAGCAGTTGAGATGGAGGAATTCTTGAGTAGGATCAGTGCTCCGACAAAGAAGAGAGCTAGGAATTTTTCGAAGATTTCAACAGATGAGGATGGCTCTCGCACACTTCACATTGTTGTGCCAAGGATTGAGTGTGATCGAGATGAGGCCATTCCAGAGAACTATGTGATCACCACCATGGAGTTAGGTCGCCCCACGAGAGCACAGATAATTGAGGAGTGTGATTACTCCTACCAGGCACTCAAGGACAGATTGGTCCGGACTGAAGGCAAATGGAAGAAATTGAAGAAGGAGCACAAGACTTTGATAGGATACGTACAACACTTGTCTCGTGCTTATGGGCAGGAGAATCCGACAATTGAGCTCCCAGCTGAGTTTCCTAGAGAATCAGTTAGTGGCTTGGAAGATTTGAGGAAGATGGCACAAGAAGCAGATAAGTGGGTTGCTAGTGTTCGTGCTGAGACATAAAAATTTATGGAGGATCTTGCTCATGCTTATTAGCAAGCTTCCAACATTATGGCATGAATGGATGCAGTTGATTAGGCTTGGGGCGATGCTCATATCTATCAGAATAGGGTTGTTCAGCGTCTAGAGGCTTTGATGCATACTCCCTTACAGACTTTGGTTGAGGGAGGCGTGATTCAGGAAGGTGCTAGATATGATTTTGTCGGCTGGTACTCTTTAGTTGTCATAGGCCGAGGGTTCTTTGATGCAGCATAGGCAGCTTCGGCCAGAGTCAGAAAGGCCATGAGGAATATTGTAGGTGGAGTCCTGAACATGCTTGAGGCTATCTTTGCTAGGAGATTGACTTCCGACAAGGTGACTACTGACAATTTGAGGAGTGGATTGACACCTTTCTTTTCAGAGGTAAAGGCTATTGTGCAGGATGAATTTGAGAACACTTCAACTTTCTCCAGCCTAATTTAGAATACCCAGGATGCCTTGACTGCTTGGAGGAAGTCTTGTACTCGACATGGGAAGATGGTGACAGTACTTGAGTTTCAGCTTGATCATATGCCGCCTATTTCAATTCAGGAAGTTGAAGCAGTATTGGCCAGGTTCATTGATTTTGCGGCCAAGGAGAAGGAGAACGGAAACGGCTTTCTGGATGATGATCTTCTGAAGGATTGATAGTGGACATTAATTGCTTTGCTATGTTGAGAGTGAGTGGGAATCTTCTGGCTCATTTATTACCCCACTCCTCTTGGTGGCGGTTTTTAGGGTGAATCTTGTTTAGGGCTGAGGTGGCACAATTTGGGCCATCCGGCCGATTATAATCTGAGTCGTCCATTGGACTGGGCCAACTATAAAGGGGCATTCCCCCTCATTTGTACATGATTAGCATTAGAGATTAGAGACTAGAGAATAGAGCAGAGAGACCGATAGTTGTAGTTTGTTAGCATAGCATAGTTTGGAGAAGGAAAGTTTTCCTTTGAGAACTTTGTAAGAAGTTGTGAAAACTATTATAATAAAAAGAGCTTTCATTGATGGTGAATTCGTCTTTTGTTATGAGTAGCTAGCAAGATTTCTTCATCCCTTCTACTTCAAGTAGCTTATATTAGAGTAATTTTCATTTTCATGCAGGTAAGTGTTAGCTATGGATTGTGGCGTTTGATCAAGGCAGTTTCGTTTTAATCCATACCACTAGCAGCTTGCTGACGACAAGTTTGCCTTGTGTGGTCAATTGGAACACTTTATAAGCTTAACTTCGGTTATGATTCACGTCTTGGCATGCGTCGTCTTGATGGTGTCTTTATGTTGAATGGTAACTTGAACACTCATTACTACTCCCTTGAAGATTGCACCGGCTTTGTAGAGGCTGTCCAATGCAAGGCGAAGCAGAGTTTGGTTGAAGTCTGTTGAGATTGATCCCACGTCCACCTTTAGACTAGAACTTAGATCTTCTAAACCCTGCACTCTTTTAAATTCAGCACATTTCTGGTTAGTATAGGAAACACGTACCTTATTGCCAAATCATCCGTATTACACGAAAATCCCCTTTCATCATTAATATGCTGTCAACTGCCAAGTACTTGTGAACAATTGTGTAAGTCCCCTCGTGAAAACAACAAATCACAACGAGCCAACTGAGTGTATTCCATTGCATTGAAGGAACCTTGGCGCTGAACGTACAATATCTCTCGCAATCTTAGCGTGCGGTATCCTTTGATCAAGAGAGAATGGAGTAGCCGTTGGAAAACTTCGTTCTGTGTTGGTGCGGTCACAAAAATCACATCAACAGGTTTTAACTACAGTAAAGAGTTATGGTTGTTATATTTTTATATGTTATAGTTAGGGTTTGAGTTAGTGTTACCACTGGCATTAGGGTTTGAAAGGGTGAGATTTAGGGCTAGGGTTAGGGTTAGAATAAGAGTTAGAGTTGAGGTTAGATTAGAATGAGAGTTAGAATTGAACCCTAACCCTAAACGTAACAATAATGATTACCCTAATTGGAATCTAATACTAACCATAACCCTTACCCTTATTGAACCCTAAATTAACTCTAATCCTAACCCTAATTGAACCCTAACCCTAACCCTAATTGAAACCTAACCCTAAACCTATTTGAACCCCAACCCCAACCCTAACCCCAAACTTTATCATAGAAGTTAGAACCATAACCTTAAGCCCACCCCTGACCCTAACCCTAACCAAAATTAAACTCCAATTGAGCCCTAACTCTAACCCTCAGTGAACACTTACCCTAATTGAACTCTAACCCTAAGTGAACACTTACCTTAATTGAATTCTAACCCTAACCCTAATTAAACCCTAATTGTAACTAAACCTTAATTGTGACCCTGACCATAACCCTATTTGAACCTTACCCTAATTGCAACCTTATCGTAATTGAACCAGCCCTAATTGAGCCATAACCTTAACCCTAAACTAGTGTTACCCAGGGACACGTCCCTTAGTCTAAATCCCCCTGTCCTCGTCTCAGAAACGTTTTGGGGACAGGGGACGGCTAGGGGACGACAACAGTGTACTATGTTTAATATCACATGTATATTCATAATGAATTTTGAATGCATATTGAGTATTGACAATGAATTCTTAACACAAATGTTACATGCTAAGTTTCTATAATGTATATATGCATGCTTTATGCATGTTTTCATATGAATATTTAAAGTTTCCCTATATATTTTAATTTTTTCTATATTTTATATAGCCGTCCCCCGTCGTCCCCAAATTTAGTCTGAAAAATCGGAAACTTGGGGACTCGTCCCGTTGTCCCCTGCCATCCCCATCTCAGAAACTTGGGGTAACACTACCTTAAAGCCTAATTGAACCTTTATCCTAATACTAACACTAACCCTAACCCTAATCGTAATCATAACCCTAATTAGGGAAAGGTTTATAGTTAAGATTAGGGTTAGGGTTAGGATATAATTTGGATTTGAACCCCAACTATAACACTAACCTTAAGATTTATTGTAGAACCCTAAACCTAACCCTAATTGTAACCCTAAGTGAACACTGGCCCTAATTGAACCCTAAATAATCTTAATCCTAATTCAACCTTGACCTTGACCTTAACCTTAACCTTAACCCAAACCCTAACCTTGATTAAGCCCTAACCCTATTTGAATCATAGCTATAATTAAATTGTAACCCTAGTTTGACTGTAGCCCTAACCCTCAACCTTAACTAAATTGTAACTATAATTGAACCCTAACCCTAATCCTAACACAAACCCTTATCCTAATTGAATCGTAACCCTAATTAATCCTAACACATGAGGCTTGGATGGATGTTCAGATGCTGTCCAAGTTGGCGGTCATTTGCCGTATCATTGAGCCTAGGTTCAATCGAGAGGCAATTCGCAAATGGCTTGCAGAAAATTGGAAATCAATGGAGATAGTGAAATTCATGCCAAAGGGTTTCTTTGTTGCCATCTTTAAGTCTTTGGAGGAGAAGGACAAAATTCTGAAAGGGGGTCTTTGGAAGATGGAGGATCATCCGATCTATATGCAAAAGTGGACTTCGAATTTTGATTTGACGAAATTGGAACCCTACAAGAAACTCGTATGGATTCATCTTTACAATTTGCCGCTGGAATACTGGGTCGAGGAATGCATTGATCAAGTAGGAAGAAGACTGGGAACCCTGATGTGTGGACAAAGAGATCATTAATGGGATTCTTACCTATATCTTAGGATCTAGGCTGCTGTATGTAAGATCTCGAATGAAATATTGTTATGTGTTGATGGAAGTCATAGGGTGGTTCCAAATCGAAGAGGACAAATACTTTTTTTGTGGTGTGGTATCGGAACCCACATGGAATGCAACTGCAAGTCTAAGCCTAAAACGAAGCGTGGGCCCTAAGATCTCTAATGAGAGGGTGGCTCTGATAGGAGCGGAACTAGTGATGGATGGTCGGATCTTGGTGAAAGGATGCAGAGGTGGAACAACACTTCCAAACACTAATCTATGTAGCAGTAGTGCAGATTCATTCAAATCTTTAAACCGATACCAACATAACATCTTACATAACATCTTACATAACAACATAACATCTTACATAACATAACATCTACATATCTTACATATATTCAGATTCTGATCATCCAGATCGCTCAAAGCACAGGAGAGAGCATAATTCTGATATAACTTACAAACTCTTTCTAGACCCTAGACTCTTTTAAAACTTGAGAACTCACTCCGAGATTGTGTGTCGAGATAGGCGTCTTCAGGGTCTTCTTATAGGAAGAAACTGGTTCCACCGAAGCTGATCTTTTACCTTCTTTTTCATAAATTTTGAGTTTCGTCATTTTGATGAGGGACACGTAGAAGGAATCTTATCCGTAGCAGGACCCACAGGGTTAGAGCGTGAACTTGGATAAGATTCGACCGACAAACTTTTCTGTAGCCATGTAATAAGTGGCATAAACAGGAAAAGTAGACAACCGTGATTAAAACACATGTCACGTACATGTCGACTTTACACCCAAAAGTCACTATGGGGATCATGCTTTTGATCACGAGAGCATCTACTCGTACACACACTTTCGGTAGTGTGTTCACGGATTTGTCAGAATGAGTTGTCTCTCATCTTTACTTTATTAAAGGTAAAGTAAAGTAAATCCTGTGATGGACATACCCCATCACTAGTTCACAGTACAGACAAACCCATGTGCTTATCATCAGAATGGTACTGGATTCAATAATTCATTAGGTAACTCTTGATAAACTAGAGCCCAATCATCATCCCTTGGATTAAAAACATGGTCAATTTGGACTACATAGTCCTGAGAATAAGCTCGATCTAGTTCAACTCTTTTTGCTAGTAATGCTGGTTTAAGCTTGATCTCCATATCTTCGATTCTTACTTCAGGTCTCCATCTGGCTTCAAGAGGATATAATTCAATTCTTGGAAAATTATATCCTGTTCTAGGATAATGTGTCAGATATTGCACCATACAATCAGTCATGGTCCTTTTGAACTGTGGGAATAACAAATCTAAGAATTCTTCCATATCTGGATTAAATCTGGCTCCTATTAAATCAGTATAGTCTTCAAATGTATCTTGATCAAAAGTAATTCTGGTAATAAAACCAAATTTCAGATTTTTCAAAATATTCATTTTACTCTGTTTTGACCAATTCATACCAAACAAACCTTTGATGCGTACTTGGATTGAATTGTTTCCACACCAATATCTGATAGGAGCATGATTTAGTCCTATGGATTCTCTGAAATCTTCATCTTCATCTGAATCAATTAATCCTTGTGCATGGTGATAACTGATCTGATTTCTGATATTTGAAAGCCATTTATTTAAGAAGTAAGATTCCAACAAGATTAGAACAATTTCTTTTGGAAGGGATGGAAGACTAATATTACTAGGATTTATCATGTACATGCCAGTACCATCCGACCTAAACCAATCTAGATTATTAAATTCTAGATCTGAATATATAGATCCTGCAAGTTCTCTTGTCAGAGTATCTGCTAATGGATTATTTTCTCCTTTTATCCATTCAATCTCAAAATCATAGCTGAGAAATTCAAAATACCATCTTGCAATTCTACCTTGAGCTATATCTTTATTTGGTTTTTTCTTGAGCAGGCTCCTCATAGCTTGACTATCTGTTCTTACAGTGAATTTTACTGGCTTTAGGAAAATTTTAAGCTTTTCTATACCTTTTTTGACTGCCAGTATTTCCTTTTCATAGATGTGATATCGGCTTTCAGTATCTGTGAAAGTACCAGAGCGATAGCCGCATATATCCCTTTTACCATTTCCCTCTTCTTGAATTAACACAGCAGACCAAGTTGTGTCAGAAGCATCAGTATATAAATATAAAGGTAAATCATTAGAAGGGGTTTGTAAAGAGGGCAAATGTTGGCATTTTGTTTTTATCCTTTGAACAGCTTCTGTAGCTTTTAACGACCATTCTTCTGCTTCTTCTTTCAAGTGTGACTGGATGGCTTTTCTATCCTCAGCAAGTCCTTTATAGAAGGGCGAAACATAATTTAAACATCCAAGAAATCTCTGAATTTGTTTTTTATCTTGGAGAATATCTGGAAATTCCTGAATGCGCTGAAGGATGTGAGGCTGAAGTTGTACTCTGCCATTTTTCAATTTTAAGCCAAGGAAATCAATCTGGCTTTCTCCAATTACCATCTTCTTTGCTGTGAGGCATATCCCATGTTTTCTTAGTGCTGCATAAAGTGCTTCAAGGTGCTGCAAATGGTCAGGAATAGAGTCAGAAAATATAAGAATGTCATCAATATAAACAGCACAAAAATCTTTAAGATGCCTTAAGGCCTGGTCCATTCTTCGCTGGAAATATGCTGGAGCAGTACATAATCCAAAAGGCATTACATTCCATTCATATAATCCTTGTTGGACTGAGAATGCTTGTTTTATATCTATCTGATTCTTTGACCTTAATTTGCCAGAATCCTGACTTGCAATCAAATTTTGAAAAAACTTTCTTGTTAGCAGCCCTTCGTATTAAATCAGAACTATGAGGAATGGGATAGTTGAAAGGAAGAATGATATCATTGAGTGGTTTGTAATTGATACAAAGCCTTTTTTTACCTCTGACTTGTTCAGCCCTCTTATTCACCAGGAATGCTGGACAAGCAAATGGGCTTTTACTAGGCCGGATGAATTGCCCATCTAACAATTCTTTGAGTTGCTCATCCATTTCTTTTCTTTCTGTAGGACTCATGAGATAGGCAGGTTCATGGGGCATGACTGACATGCATTCGGGTCTAATCTGTATTTCACATTCTTCATGATCCTGAGACCAGAATTGTAATGGATTGAGACTGCAACAGTCTGTCTCAAATCTTTGTCTAATTTCTCTGAATACATCTGTTATTTCTTCTGCCATTTCTTTGCTGGATTCCTGTTTATTTTGCTTCTTTCCATTGTCAAATTTATGATTGACTATCTTTAATGCTGGGATTTCAATCTGACCCTCTTCATGTCTTAATGAAATTTTATGTTTCCAAAATTGAAGGGGCTCATATTTTGTTAAGAACAAGAATCCTAGCAAAACATCATCTTCCAATTCATTATATTCAATGAAATCAGTGACAAACATTTTTCCCATTATTTCTATGTGTACATCTTGTGCATACCTGCCCATCTGAATTCTTTCTCCATTTATTGCATAACTGTGTGGAAGGTCTGGTCGATGCTTCCAGAAATCTGGAGGAATTGCATTGGTTTTTGCCAAAGATCGAGAAGAACCTGTATCAACAAATGCATCTAATGGAATCTTTTTATATCCTGGAAAACAGAAATTTATTCTGACATAGTTACCATTGTTGGAGAGCAATAATGAACAAGTTTTTTCATATGTTTTTTCAATCAAACTATTTCCACTGCTGCTGCTAATTTCTTCATCTTCTTTTTCAGACTCAACTTGGTGGTCTGCTTTGAACAAAATGTCTTTAATTTCCCCTACTTCTGCAGAAAGATTTCTGATTTCTTTTTGTTGAGTCTTAAGCAATCTTTTTAACTCAGCAATATCATCCATAAGAATGTCAAATTTTTTAAAGATTGCAATAACATCAGTATCAGTACCAGAAGATTTTTGTTTTGAAGAAGAAGTCTTTGAAGAGGAGGATTTATCTTTCTTTTGCCATGGAGGCACTTTGTATCCATGGTCAATATCTCTTTCAACCCCTTTGGAGGGTTTTGTCTGCAACCGTAACCGTTTCTCCACTTCCCCTTTATCTGATTCTAAACTTTTGAGTTTTGCCAAATGCTGGTGAACAGCCTTCTTTCTTTCTTCTTTAGTTCCTGCCAGTTTATAAGGATCCTTGGATTTTTCTATCTGTATTTTGACTTGCAGATCTTTTAATGTATCTTTGAGGAGAGAAGTGAGGAAATCCTCATCTGGATCGGAACTCTCTGGTTCTGGATCAGAAAGATTTTGCAGGTGTCTATATCGATCCTTAACATCTTTAAATTTTAACATAAAACTAGATTCAGGAACTTTTTCAACTAACTCATAAAATTCATTAGAATTTTCTGAAAGATTGCTGCTATCAATGACTTCCCATCCTGGATTATCATATTCAAAAATGGCATAAATTTTTGTACCAGGATTTAATTTTTTGGGACAGTTAGTAGCATAGTGGGGCCCTTTGCAAATAAAACATTTGATACCTCTAGGGGCCTTATTATTCCTTTTCCTCAGTAAGTATGGTGGTGTCTGTTTAGACCATTTTCTTTTCTTATAGGGGATTGCCCTATATTTCTTTTTATAACCATGCTTACCATGCTTGCTGCGCCTGAATGTGTATTCTCCTTCATGATATTTTTTGTGAGAACACCTCTTACATCTGCAGTTTCGGCCACAGCTACTTCTTTTGAACTGTTTCAGCTGTTGAAAATCTTTGAGCTGATTGATTGGAGGAAGATCACAAAATTCTTTTAAGTTGCATGTATAATTGTATTCTTCCTTGTTGAGCTGCAAAGCTCCTAATAAACATTGTTTTTCCAACTTATATCTAATCAATCGTTTTATAGTTGGAAAACTCACATCATCAAGCTGCTTATGTTCTTTTCTAATAAGATAATCTTGTGCCCAAGCACCCAAACCACATGGAAGGGAATTCAGATAATATTGTTTTGTGGTGAGATCATGCATCTTATCAGCTGCAACCATGTAGGATTCAAACATACAATTGTATTCATCAAACTTAGCTAAATTTTTTAGCTTCATTGATTGCAGAATTTTATTTGCTTCTAATGTCTGGTTAGAAATATCATCACAGAATAAATCTGTTAATAACCATTTGAATTCATCAAAGCTAGCTTGGAAAATATCATCTTTACCCAAATTTTTTGGATCCACAAGAATTGGATCTGAAGAATTTGTAGGAATATTTTTGGGCATGGGTCCAATATCTGGTAGATTATTCCACCAGTTTCTCAATTTTCCAGACATAAGCCTGACTGCATAAAGAACCTTAGCCGGTTCAGTCCATGTACCACTTCTTTCAAACATATTTTCTAATGTATCAGTCCAGGTACATATGGCTTCATAAGGGTTGACCAACTTATCTATATTTAAAATGTAACCACTAGAAGCATATGGTCTCAATTGTTCAGGTCGCAAATTTTCAGACACTGGTTCTTGCATCTCAATATCCATAGTAAGCTTCTTCAGTGATTCCCAAGGTTCTTTTCCTTCAATTTGGTTATATTGGGAAAAATCTAAATTTATTTCTTCAAAATTGCTATAATCAGAATCAGAATCACTACTACTATCAGAAACAACTAAAGTATTTACATCAGAAGATTCATCATTTGACTCTTTATTTACAAAACCAGGCTCATCCATGTATACTGGTTCTGGCTGCTCTTGTTCTACTCCTAGCTCTTCAAGCCAATCTTTCAATTGTTCTTCTTTGTTGACTAGACTATGTTCCTTAATTTTGGGCATAGGAACATGTAGTGTTGGCGTATGAGAAGGTCTTCGAGAGTTTGAAGCTTTATCTTCTACATTATGAAAAGGTTTTCGTCTCTGGATAAATACCTTCTTTGGCTTAGGAGGTTCTACAGATTTTCCTTTCTTTTCTCTGTCTTCCTCTTCAGAACTATCCTTACCAGTTTGGGATACTCTTATCTTCTTTGTAAGTATCCTGATCTTTTCAAGTTTTTTAACAACAGAATCCAAAAGAGTCTTATTTTCTACATCATTAACTTTTCTGGCAGACTCAAAATCTTGTTGATTGTCATAAAGATGTGTAAGGTAGCTATCTTGATGTTGTTGTGTGGAGATGACTGTCTTCACACTTTTATGAGCTTCTTTAACATCATAGCTCACACCAGAAATATCATTAGACAGAGTAGAGCAATAGTGTTCACAATTTTTTGCAGAAGTAAAAATCTTTTCTTGAACTTCTGTAGCAATATCAATTTTATTTACAGCTTCTAATCCTAAATCAGCAGAAAATCTAATGTCGACTGCCATGTCATCTATATTATCCTGTGCAGAAATCATCCATTGTGCCATCCAATTTCTCTGAGCTTCAGAGTTCTTTTGTTTTCTACCCAGATCTGTATGAAGTCTTGCTTCATATTTTCCCCATAATCTTTTGTCAGAATTGATGACAGTGAAAGTTTCAGGGGTTGGCCATCTACCAGGTTCATAACCTATGATTTCCTGTTCCATATGATTCAGTTCCATTTTATATATATTTTTTCTCTCAGATCCCGTTCTTGGAAGTTTTGCTTTAGGGATCTTTTCTTTCATCATACAATTTCTTTCACCCATCTTTGTGAGCTTTATACCTTTTCCTTTCTGATCTTTCTTTTCCTCTTCTTTAGGTGTCAAAGCAAGTCGTTGACTTACTTGTCTTGCAAGACGATCCATAAGCTCTGGATTGCTGCTGAGATCAGAGAGAGTGGCTAGAGAAGCTTTGGATGGATAAGGATTAACTGAAGGTTGTCGATACATAGGGAGCTGACTGGGTCCTAAAGATTCTTCAGGATTATAGTCGAGGAATGGCTTATTAGATGTACTGGGGAAATTTCGCGACATGGAGAAAGGTCTGGTGGATAAGCTAGGTCTTCCACTGGTCATGGCTTCAGGTTGTTCAAACAAGGTTTCATCCGGTAATGACCTGAGATCTAAACTGGCAAGCCTACGACTTTGCATTCGGGGTCGTTCAGACATAAATTGTCTAGAGGGTGTTGGTAGATCTTGGAACTTAGGTTGAGACTGGTTTATAAGTTGTTCGATAACTGGAAAACCAATATCAAAACCAGTAGCATTTATGTGGCGTCCAAAATCATCAACATTATTATTTGCTTCGGTATAAGTTACCCCGGCAGAAAATTTGGAAGGAGGGAAAACAGTATTCAGAAGCCTATACACACATCGACCGCCTACAGTAGCATATACGGAATCAGGTTGGAGAATAACTCCTTTGACTTGCAATAGAAGACAGAAGGCAGACTGGACATATTTGTCTTCAAGATTGATGGTGAAATTAGGTTTAACAGATAGACGGGCATCACCACCTTTTTCTTCATCAGAGGACTTAACTAAGCGACCTCTAAATTGTCCTATGACGGCTTGGT
The DNA here is from genome assembly GCA_007258455.2 of Sequoia sempervirens. Taxonomy (NCBI): domain Eukaryota; kingdom Viridiplantae; phylum Streptophyta; class Pinopsida; order Cupressales; family Cupressaceae; genus Sequoia; species Sequoia sempervirens. Next base: position 17,534 of record VDFB02263922.1, read on the forward strand.
CCCAAATTGTACATCGAGTATCTATGAGACTTGCAAAATACTCAGCACCTATATCGTAATTAAACTATTTAACCTATTCCACTCTTACATAAAATAACATAACATCTTACATAACATCTTACATTTGGGATTGGCCTAGTTTCTAAATCTCGGAATGTAAAGCAAGATTACCCCAAACCAGCCCATGACATCAGCCAAGATTTACCAAATAAAATAAATTAATTGCCCTCCCTAACCCTACTTCCCCTACGATACAAAATTTAGTAAAATGGAAATAAGGGAACATGCTAAAGTTCAGTGATTATAAATGTACAAACAGCTAACCGCATTCAATTGCAGGTAATAATTTAACAAGAACTCTGTTAAAAAGAACCACACAAACAAAAGATCCCGAAAATTCCAAGTAGAAGTTGTTGCATACCCATTCCTAGACCAGAAAGTTCCACTTCTTCATGCTGTTGCAAATATCTCTGCAATAATTTACAATAATAAAACATAAGAAATCGCAAACAATGAAACTGCATAAGCACATCACAGCAAACAATTTCACCCTAAGAAATTTGCACACTGAACATTCAAAGATCAATTGATTCAGAATCTAAAATCCATTGAAGGGATTATAAATACAGTGAAACCCTAATGACCCGTTTCATGGAAAAAGGGCACCAAAGAAATCCATCCGGATGAGATAAAGAATAATATGGGTCATTTTTTATTGCGGTTTACTTACCTTGGAAAGATTTAAATTGGAAATCAATGGAGATAGTGAAATTCATGCCAAAGGGTTTCTTTGTTGCCATCTTTAAGTCTTTGGAGGAGAAGGACAAAATTCTGAAAGGGGGTCTTTGGAAGATGGAGGATCATCCGATCTATATGCAAAAGTGGACTTCGAATTTTGATTTGACGAAATTGGAACCCTACAAGAAACTCGTATGGATTCATCTTTACAATTTGCCGCTGGAATACTGGGTCGAGGAATGCATTGATCAAGTAGGAAGAAGACTGGGAACCCTGATTAGTGTGGACGAAGAGATCATTAATGGGGATTCTTACCTATATCTTAGGATCTAGACTGCTGCAGTATGTAAGATCTCGAATGAAATATTGTTATGTGTTGATGGAAGTCATAGGGTGGTTCCAGTTGAAATCAAAGAGGACAAATACTTTTTTTTGTGGTGCGGTATCGGAACCCACATGGAATGCAACTGCAAGTCTAAGCCTAAAACGAAGGTGTGGTGCCCTAAGATCTCTAATGAGAGGGTGGCTCTGATAGGAGCGGAACTAGTGATGGATGGTCGGATCTTGGTGAAAGGATGCAGAGGTGCGGAACAACGCTTCCAAACAATAAGGAGGAGAGTAGTGCAGATTCATACAAATCTTTAAATTGTAACAGTTTAAAGATTTGAATGAATCTGCACTACTCTCCTTCATAGATTAGTGTTTGGAAGTGTTGTTCCGAACCTCTGCTTCCTTTCAGTTGGTTTCAGAGGTTGGCCAGTTTAGGTCTTGTTGTTGGGTAGCAGGTTTTTTGTACTGATCTTTGTTTGAGTGAGTTTTTGCAGAAGTATTTCAAAATCTTGTTGCAGAAATAAAGATGACTGGCACATCCAGTAGAATTGAAATGGATAAGTTTAATGGCAGCAACTTCGAGTTATGGAAGTTGAAAATGGAGGATATGCTCGTGGATAGAGATCTGTGGGCTACAATATCCGAAATAAAACCAACCAATTTGACTCAGGAAGAGTGGGATTCGAAGGATCGAAATGCCAAGGGTTTGGTTAGACTTTGTTTGGCTGATTCAGTGCGCCTAAATGTCCATGAAGAGAAGACTGCAAAATCTCTTTGGAAGAAGCTTGGGGATGTTTATCAAGCTAAATCCCTGGTAAATAAGTTATTCTTGCAAAAGAAATTGTATTCTCTGAAGATGGAAGATGGAGGATCCATTGCAAATCACTTGAATGCATTTAACATGTTGATTGCTTAGTTGGGTTCTGTTGGTGACAAGATTGAAGATGAGGATCATTGCATGCTTCTGTTATGTTCTTTGCCAAACTCATGGGATCACCTGGTTATGGCTATTGGAAGTACCACCACCAGTTTTAAAATGGATGATGTGGTTCCATCGCTCTTGTCTGAAGAGATGTGGAGGAAATCTTTTGAGATGGCCAAGGAAGCCCTTGCTATTTGTGGCAAACCTAAAGAGAAAGGCAATAAAAAAGACAAGAAGTTCAGATCAAAATATTCAAGGAGATCTAAGTCTCCTGGCAAGTTCAAGGAGAAATGTTGGAACTGCGGCAAACCTGGTTATTTACGTAAAGATTGTAAGGAGGAGAAGAAAAAGAAAGGTAAAAAGAACTTCTCTGATTCTGACTCTGAAAAATCCTCTTAGGATGATGCAGATGCTTTTGTCGCAGCCTTGGCAACACATGCATTAGAAGATGTGTGGTTAATAGACTCGGGTGCTTCTTTCCACATGGCCTCGCGTAGGGATTGGTTCTCAAAGTATGAAGAGTATGATGGTGGGAAGGTGTATTTGGGTGACGACTCTCATCTGAAGATTGTTGGCCGCGGAAGAATCAAGATTAGATTCCTTGATGGTAGAGTGAAGGGGATTGATGGTGTGCTGCATATCCCGGGTTTGGCATGAAACCTTCTTTTGTGAGTAAGTTGAGTAATGAGGGTGTGCAGGTTGTTTTCTCAAATGGAGGATGTAAGATGACAAGAGGATCTATGGTGTTGGCTAAGGGTGTTCGGATCAACACTTTGTACAAGCGGTATGCATGCACTATTCAGTGCAATAGTTCTTCTCATATTCCAAAGAAAACGCCTCTGGATTCTTCATCCTCACCATCAGATCTAGCAGTGAAGAAGTCTATTGTTTGTCCATTTGATGGTTGTGCTTTCTGGGTACCTAAGGGTGCAAATGCTTTGGAGATGAAGCTTCCAACAGAGAAGACAATGTTATGGCACCAAAGACTTGGTCCTATTGGTGAGAAGGGTCCTAGAGCCCTGAAAAATAAAAGCCTTGTTGAAGGCCTTGATGATTGTAATCTCGAGTTCGACTTTTGCGAACATTGTGTTTATGGTAAACAAAACCGTGTTTCTTTTTATTCCAGTTCTTATAAGTCTTCTGGGGTTTTGGACTATATTCATGCAAATGTGTTTGGTCCTATGAATGTTCCTTTGTTAAGAAAATTTGTATGTTTTGTGTCTTTCATAGATGATTACAGTAAAATGACATTTGTTTATTTCCTTAGGAGTAAATTTGAAGTCTTTAATCGTTTTAAATAGTTTAAGGCTTTGGTTGAAAATCAGACTGATAGAAAGATTAAATGTTTAAGGATTGGCAACAGTGGTGAGTTTTGTTTGGAAAAATTTGATAGGTTCTGTAAGGAGCACGAGATTGAGAGACAAAGGACAACTCCATACACCCCGCAACAAAATGGAGTTGCAGAGAGAATGAATAGGACGCTGATGGAGAGGGCTAGGAGTATAGTGAGTGGTGTTGGTCTTGAGCAGAAGTTTTGGGCTGAAGTTGTAGCCACTGCGTGTTATTGATCAACAGATCTCCTACATCAGCTCTTGCTGAAAAGACACGCATGGAGGCATGGTTTGGTAAGAAGCCTTCAATGAGACATCTTAGAGTTTTTGGTTGTGAAGCTTATGCTCATTTTCCAAGTGTAAAGAGGTCTAAGTAGGAAAACAAGGCAATTAAGTGTATCCTCTTTAGCTATGGTGTTGGCAGGAAGGGGTACAAGCTTTTAGATCTGTTGTGACCTTTTCACACATCACCCCATTTGAATGGGGAGCCCCTAATTTTTTTGCTCCGTTCGGGTCTTTTGGCTTTGTTTTTTTTCTCTCTGTTTCTCTCTTTCTGCTATCTGCCTTCCTGGGGATATGCTCGTCTTTGAGTGTTAATTGAAGTTTTGGCCAAGTCTGTGGAATTAGGGTTTGCATTTCTCACGTTAGTTTGAGGTCAAATCAAGTTTGGCTATTGAAATCTGAGACTAATATTCCACTAAATTTTCGCTGAATTTTGATAACTTGCTATTTTTGGTAAGTACCAATTTGGGGCCTATTTCCTTTGGATTTTCAAATTCTGACGACTGCATTGCACTTAGAATGCTATGAGCTGCCTGCTTGCAAAATTTGAGCTGAAACAAACAACTTACTATTTTTAGCAGTTCTGCTTTCGAGGGTCATTTTTAGGGTTCGCATGTTGGATTTTCAGATGCATGTCCGGAGATTCTTTGTGGGTTTTTCGAGACCTTCGCAGTGATATAGCATGCAAAACGAGGTGATGACTTTCAATGATTCACGCTTCAGGGGCTATTTTTAGGGTTTGCATGCAAGATTTCTCAGCGCATGTTTGCATAATCTTTCTGGGTTTTCCAAGAGCTACGTGACGAGGTAGCATGCAAACAGAGTTGATCACTTTTCCGGGACTTGCTATTTTTAGCCAGTGCTTGCATGTTGATAATTTTTCTGGGTTTTTTGAGATCCCTCAGGCATTGTGGCATGCAAACACATCCAACAGCTGATTGGTCACTTTTTCAAACACCTGCTATTTTTAGCAGTACCACTCCGGCAGCTTCCCAGCACTTCAGAATCACGAACACGGTGACATGCAACAGGAACGGGGTCATATGGAGGTCATCTGAAGCACATGCAAGATGAATTAGGTTTTCTAGCTTCGAGACCCAAAATGAGGGGTAAAATGCCAAAATTTTCGAAAACCGATGTATCCCACTGTGATCAGTATCTTTCAAGCTATCCACCGGTAAAATTTGAAGGCAATCGAAGTACTTACTATTTATAGTAAGCCACGTCTGAAACAGGCTATAAATAGTAAGTCAGCATCAGACGCCAGTGTGAATGGGCAAGTCTACCGATGAGGATCACACCATCCAAATTTCAAGTCAAACGGAGTTGTGGAAGTCTCAAAATGAAGCAGTTGCTATAAATAGTAAACCACCTCTAGAAACATGCTATAAATAGTAGGTCAGCGCAAGGCATCAGTATGAACAAGTCAAACAAGTGATGAGGACCCCATGGCGTGAATTTCAGATTACATGGAATTGCAGAGGTTCGAAAATCAAGCACTTACTATTTTTAGCATGTCCATGCAGAGGAATTAGGGTTTCCTAAAAAGTAGGGCAAAACACGACAGTCACGCAGAGGCATCATCCAGTCACGATCAACATCCTTCAGGCAATCCACTCACAAAATTTGAGCTCATTCTGAGCAGTTACTATTTTTAGCAGGTTACTAAAAATAGCAGAGGCATGCATGCATCAAGCATCAGCAGCTCGGCCATGTCACGAGGTTCGAAACAAAGTGAAAATCAAGCCTTCTAGAGCTAGAAATCAACTTGAATGGCAAAATTTGAGAAACTTTCTAAAAATAGCAGGTTAGGGCAAGCTGAGGGCATCATGAGGTCAGACAAAAAGCTGCAATAAGTTGAAAATCCATCTGAGTCTGGCAAATTGGAAGTAGACATGGTGAAATGCGCCCAAGGAGAGGAGGAAGTGATTGAAATTTGTCTAAGTCATCAAAATTTGAAGCTTGACCCTTGAAATGCGCCTAAGATGGGAGATAGAGTGGAAATTTTTCTAAGTATGGAAAATTTGAAGCTCCCTACCCCATATGCGCCCTTGCAAGCTTGAAGGGAGCAAAAAATATTCTAAGTGTGGCAAATTTGAAGCTCAAGGCCTCATATGCGCCCAATGAGAAAAGGAGGTGATTGAAAATAATCTAAGTGTTCAAAATTTGAAGCACACCCCCCTATATGCGCCTTGAGAAGAAGAAGGTAGTTAAAAGTTTCTAAGGCATTAAAATTTGAAGCTCCACCCCTTGAATGCGCCTTTGACTTGGAGGAGACTTGAAAATCTACTAAGTATGTGAAACTTGAAGTTCTACCCCTTGAATGTGCCTTTGACTTGGAGGAGACTTGAAAATCTACTAAGCATAGAAAATTTGAAGGAAGACCCCTTGAATGCGCCTTTGACTGAAGGGGTGAGTTGGAAAAGATTCCAAGTGTTTTAAATTTGGAGTAGACCCGCTCATTTGTGCCTTGACTTGAAGGGGAGGCTATGGAATATTCCAAGTGTTTTAAATTTGAAGTTGGACCCCCCAAATGCACCTAAGTTGGAGGTTGAAGTCAGAAAATTTTCTAAGGCATAGAAACTAGAAGTAGCACATGCCAAATGCGCCCTTGTCATGATCCCAATATTGTAACTTATGGAAAACGCAATAACTCAATAAATTAGATATCAAAAGTTTAAAACTTAAATTTTATATATATTTATAATAATGTTAAATCACCAATATTATTTATCAAATAAGATAAAGACAAATTAGATAGAGAAACTATAAATATTAGAAATTTAATTATAATTATCCCAAGATAATATTATAATTAAATCATCAAAAAAACTTTGAATATAAATATTCAAATATAGAATCATTTAAATATTATAATTACACTAGAAATTACAATTAATATAAATCTACAAGTATTAAGCGATTATCTTAATGGATAAAAAGGAAAAAAAGAAAATATAATAGTTAATATTAAAATATGATATAAAGGAACAACCAAAACAAAAGCAATCGTTCCTTGCAAGAGACTTGTTCTATTCCGTCACTCTCCAGTCAGATATCTCTGTCGAGGCCAGAAGATCCCCCGCCACATCGCTCAAGGGCAAGATGAATCCCAATAAGCGCTCATCAATCACAGAGCCGCGATTAGGGAAGACGCCTTAACGGGTATGTCTATTCAAGGTAACGGCTCTACACCGAATGGGCACATCCTTTCCCAGTAAGACAAAGCTATAAAGAGGCACCGATGAAGCAAGAGAAGAGGAGAAACGGGGGGTCAGAAATTGAGGAAGGACAGGAGAAGCATAGCGGCTCAGGTGAGAGTTTTCTCCACTTAGCCCTTAAACATTCTAGCGTTCAAAATATTCATCACTCAGCCATAAGAAGATACGTGTATTTTAAGAATTCCTGCCAGTTCATTTACTGCGTGTATAATGGAAGCACGTTAGGACCCGATCTGAATAGACTCCATACGATGAATGATCCCTCACTCCATCCTACCAATACAAACCCGTTTTGTCAGTTCGGCTCCAACTGCAAAACCGATCCCTGAAACTGATCACGTCATTCAACCCCAGTGTATCTCCTTCGTGTATTTCGTTTATTGCATGACATGCTTATACGATTCTGTCTGTGATTAAGGGGCATTCATATCTTTATTATTATTTAGTCTAATCTTCTTTAAATGGCAAATCTGTACACTATGATGAGAATAATTGGTATATTATAAGAATACATAATTTTACATGATCAGACCCTTTATAATCGTATAGATCAGGATTCCTTCATTATGGCTTTTAGCTCATACCTGTTCACATGTAGGGGAAAATCAAAATATTGAAAAGACTCACATTATGCAGATATCTATGTTTAATTTAGAATTGAATATACAAACTAGTTATGCTTATCTGATTATTAGTACAAAGATTGCTTTAAATATTCTCATGATTATAATTGTTATAGGAATAGATTATGGTTTCTTAAATATTATCACAATTATAATTGGTTTATGAAATGATTTGATAAAAATCAATAGTGAATGCAAATGTATTTGATTGTATGAATGTCTTCTATGTGTTTTAAATCTACTAAGGGGGAAGGGCCTGAGAAAAGTGGTGCCTAAAAACCCCACTTAACAATCCACTGCGGCCATGGAGGGGTGGGGGTCCCGCTTAACAATCCGCTGCGGCCATGGAGGGGCGGTAGGCCTAGGCCACTTATAAGCTCCGCTGGCTTCCCCCAGTGGGTCATGTGTCTTCCGAGGTGATGACGTGGGTAGAGAAAGTGGGTGCAAGTGTTGCCACTACACACGCCACTCATCATATATCTTTATTATGTCTTATGACTGCGTTTATATTCTGGATATCTAGATATTAATGCTAACAAAAATGTTGTTAATATGATGTATACAGGATTCAAATCTAAAGATTATTGAGATAGGAGAAAATTCATTTGATAGAAGAACCCATAAACATAATCAACAAGCGAATTCTAGGACAGGTCCCGGTAAGGGACATTACAGCCTTGAAAGATTGAAGTGATTTGAAAATTTCTAAGTATGGTAAAATGAAAGCTCTTGCCCCCATTTGCACCTTGACTTGGAGATGCCTTGGAATTTGTCTAAGGCAAGGAAATTAGAAGTAGAAGGGATGGTATGCGCCTAAGGGTTGAAGAAGAAGTTTGAAATTTTTCTAAGTGTAGAAACTTGAAGTAAGCCATGGAAAATATGCCCAAGCTTGAGTGGAACTTGAAAGTTCTTCTAAGGTAATAAAACTAGAGGTTTGAAGAGGTAAATGCACCTAGCACAACATGGAGGAGTTAGAAAAGTTTCTCAGTACTTGAGATTGAAAGCTCAACACTTCAGATGCACCCTCAAACAAGAAGCTACTTGAGATTGTTCTAAGTATGGAAAATCAAACCTCAAGGGATCTTATGCGACTAGAATATAAAGGTGATATCAAAAGTCTTCAAGACTTGGACAAAATGAAAACCCAAAGAGCTAAATGCGCCTATCTTAAGGAAGGTGGAATGTGGAGACTCTCACCTCCAAATACGCCCAGGGAAGAGGAAGTTTAAGAAAACGCCTAAGGCATTGGATATGAGGACATCAAGGGCAATATGCGCCATAGGACAAGAGGTGAAATACGCTTGCAAGGAAGAGATGAAATTTGTCTAAGGCATGAAGAATTTGAAGATGAAGTGAAACTCAGACATCAAGCTTTCAAATGCACCCTCAGGGTGGGGAAATTTCTAAGGCACAAAATCCAAGCACCAAGTGGTAAATGTGCCCTTGAAGAGGACCCTGTGAAATGAACACACAAGTCTCTAAATACGCCCAGAAAGCAAAATTTGCCAGAGGAGAATGATGAAGAGATCACTCGGACCTTGGGAGTCAAAGCATGAAAATCAGGTGAGTGAAGTGAATTTATATTATGAAGTGTTCTGATGCTCTTCTCCTTGCTTGTTTTGCAGGGTGAATGTCAAGGCCAGAGCGCGATGACTTGAAGCAATGGATCAAGATGGTATTACAACCTTGAAAGGAGATAAAGTTATGTGTTTTGAGCTCCTCCACGAGATCTCAGTTACACCCAAAACATGAAAGAAAAAAAGTTGCAAGAAATGGCTAAGTGTTGGAATAACCTAATATGCACTCATTTCAGAGAGGTAGATGGCGAGGAAAAAAAATGCTGGAGTCCAAGATAAGAAGACCCTTCAGGATCAGGGGTGGAGAAATAATTATCCTCATGCAGTTCAGAGTTAGAGAATGTTAGTTGAGAAGAGAATCATCATCGAGCACGAGAAAGAAGTTGCCGCCATGAAGTCAGATCGAGAATGTGCCTGCCATATCCATTCAAGGAGTTGAAGCAGTGTTGACCAAACTCAGTCCGTTTGCAGTCGGAGAAGAATAGTGTGAACGCGTTTCCAGACAGGAATCTTCTAGAAGATGGTGGCCATTAATTACTCATTTATTACCCCAGTCTTCTCAATGGCAGTTTTTAGGGTTAGGGTTTATGTGGCTTGATCTGAGCCTTTCATTGTAATTGAATCTGAGCCGTCTGTTGGACTTGGCCAGCTATAAAAGGGGCATCCCCCGTCGTTTGTATCTTGTTAGAATAGCAGAGAAAGAATAGAGAGAGATTGATAGAAAAGGTAGCATAGTTTGATAGTTTAGCTTAGATTGAAAAGGAAGGAAAGTCTTCCCTTTGAATACTTTATAAGAAGTTGTTGTGAACACTTTCATAATAAAAGAGTTTTCATTGATGGTGATCTCTTCTTTGTTATGAGTAGCTAGCGAGGTTTCTTCGTCCTTCCAATTCATGTAGAATCTTGAGGTAGCTTAAAGTAGATTTCATTTCATGCAAGTACTTAGTAATTGTGGAATGTGGTGCTCGATTTGAACAAAACTTCGCTTATGCATACCACTAGCGGGCTCACTGACGGTGGGTTTGCCTTGCGTGGTCAACTGGAACATCGTGAAACTTAACTTCGATTATGATTTATATGTTGGCATGCATCGTCGTGATGGTGTCTTCATGCTAGATCATGATTTGAATACCTTTGATTACTCCTCTGAAGATTGCATCGGTTTTGTGGAAGCTGTCCAAAGCGAGGCAAAGCAAAGCTCGGTTGAAGTCTGCAAGAATTGATCGCCATGTCCCATGCCTTACAGTAGATTAGAACCTTCTTATCCCTACACTCATTTAAATTCAGTTCATTTCTGGTTAGTGTTAGGAAACTTGCGCTTACCTGCCGAATCATTCGAACCACGTGAAGCCCTTAATCTACTGTCTGCTGTTAGCTGTCGAACAATTGTGTAAGCCCCCTTCAAATACCAGCAAAATCACATCGAGCCAACTGAGACTATCCAACAACTAGAAGGAACCTTGGAGTTGAATGCACGAACTTTCTCTCAATCTTAGCGTGCTGGATACTTTGATCAAGAGAGAATAGGGTAGCCGTTGGCAACTTTATTCTGTGTTGGTGCGGTCACAAAAATCACATCAACAGGATCTAGTGGCCGAGAAGGTTCTCCATAGCAAAAGTGTAATATTTCGGGAGTTGAAACCTTCCACAAATGAGCTGCAACCAAAGAAAGAAGAGAAGTAGAAGGAGGCAGTTCAAGTTCCACTTACTTCGATGAAAAGTGAAGTATGTACTCTTGTTGAACCTGGTAATGAGGAGAGCCCTAGCAGCTCTGAAAGTTCTGAAGAAGAACAACCTCAACCTCAACAATTTAGGAGGTCTACATGTGATAGGTGACCACCAGAGAGGTTTGATTATCCACCAGAAAGATTTGGTTATTCACTGTGTGATTCTAGTTGTGTTTTTGCTTTAATTGCTAACACTGATGAGCCTAGGACTATTAGAGAGGCTATGGGTATGAGTGATGCAGATTCCTGGATGAAAGCCATGGATGAAGAAATGGCTGCTTTGAAGAAAAACAGTACATGGGATTTGGCACCTTTGCCAAAAGGATGGAAACTTGTTGGATGTAAATGGGTGTTCAAGAAGAAATGTGGTCTTGATGGTAGTGCTGAAAAGCACAAGGCACAGTTGGTCGCAAAGGGGTATTCTCAAGTGGAGGGAATTGACTATGGTGAGATATTCTCTCCCGTTGCGAAGTTGACATCTATTCAGTTCCTGTTATAACTTGCAGCAACGTATGATCTAGAAGTGGAAGAGATGGATGTGAAGACAATGTTCCTTCATGGTGATTTGGAGGAAGAGATCTATATGTCATAGCTAGAGCATTTCGTGGTAAAAGGTAAAAAAATATGGTTTGCAAGTTGAAGAAGTCTTTATATGGTCTTAAGCAGTCTCCTAGAATGTGGTACCAGAAATTTGACACCTTTGTGTTGTCTTTGGGATTTCTAAGATCTAAATCTGACCATTGTGTATATTACAAATTTGATAATGGTTGCATTCTCATAATTACATTGTACGTAGATGATATGTTGTTTTTTGGGAATGGTATGAATTTGATTTCAGATCTGAAGTCTCAGTTGTCAACACAGTTTGAGATGAAGGATCTAGGTGCAGCAAGGTATATTCTGGGGATGGAGATCAAAAGAGATAGAGCTTGCAGAAAGCTTTGGTTAAGCCAAAGCAACTATGTGAATTCAGTGTTGGAGAGATTTGGCATGGCAACTTGCAGGCAGTTAGTTGTTCGAGTGATGCAGGGGACAAAGCTTTATGGGGAGGATTGTCCAAAATCTCCTACTGGGATGGAGGAAATGACTAGAGTGCCATATGCGAGTGCTGTTGTCATTTTAATGTATGCAATGGTTTGTACGAGGCTAGACATTACCCAAGTAGTGGGAATTCTTAGTCGGTTTATGGCTAATCTTGGATGGGTACATTGGGATGCGGTAAAGAGAGTGTTTAGATATTTGCGGGGTACTTCCGAGTACTCTCTATGTTATCATGGTTGTCCTATTGGTTCTCAACATTCTGTAAGTATTCGTGGATATGTGGATTTGGATTGGGCAAGTGACATTGACAACAGAAAATCCACCAGTGGATATGTTGTTCACGATGAATGGTGGTGCAATAAGTTGGATGAGTAAGCAGTAGGCTGTAGTCGCTTTGTCCGCGACAGAAGTAGAGTACATGACAACTACTCATGCTTGCAAGGAAGCCATTTGGCTTAAGAGATTGTGTTCGGATATTGGTTTTGTTGCAGGACAAATTACTATTTGTTGTGACAGTCAAAGTGCCATTTGCTTAGCAAAGGATCCCACTTTCCATGCCAGAACAAAGCACATTGATGTTCAGTTTCATTTTGTTTGTGATAGGGTAGAAGATGGAAAGGTGATATTGGAAAAGGTTGACACTTTGAGAAATGTTGCAGATGCACTGATGAAGCCAGTGAGCACAGAGAAGTTCAGATGGTGTGCTGTTTCCAAGGGCCTTGGGGCCCTGAGCAGTTGATTATAGATGACTCCTAACAGGTCTTCAACAAGTGGGAGAATGTTGAGTTTAATGAGTGTGTCTCAACCTGTTCACCGTGAAAGGTGCATGCGATGAAGGCCTATCCTCATGCAGATCGGTGGAAGACTTGTTGATTGTTCGATGGCATCTCCTTTCATTTGTGGTGTAAGCAAAAATTATGGATCTTTCTTTGCAGTTTGTTAAACATGTGGTGATGGCTCCCTTCATGGCGACAATTACGGAGGAGGTTATGTTGAAAGATATTGCATGCAAACGCTGAATCTTTAGTGGTATCCGCTGTCAAAGAGGTGATTATGCAGTTAGTAACTACCGTGAATGCTAAGTGTTCGGTGGTTGTTACGAAGGTTGTGGTGCCAATAGAATTTGCATCAAGAAATGATTCTCCCATATTCTTGTTGGAGTTAGAGGACATCTGAGATGTTGAATGCTACTATTCTATTGTAATTGTTTGTTACTGATAATACAAAGTAATGTGCTTTTGGTGTGGGGTTTTTTACCTGGAAAGGTTTTCCCCATGTAAATTTGTGCATTATTGTATTATTCTTTTATGCGTGTATTTGAATGTGTTTCTTTTATTGTAACAATTTAAAGATTTGTATGAATCTGCAGTACTCTCCTTCTTAGATTAGTGTTTGGAAGTGTTGTTCCGCACCTCTGCTTCCTTTCACTTGGAACCACTGGTGTCGAGCCCGGCTACTGATTGCTCAAAGGATGTCATTAAGGAGAAAGGAAAAGTTGCTTCGCCCCTTGCGAGCAGTTTGGCAGCAATAGAGGCAAAGGTCGGATGTGGAATGGCCCGAGAATATGATGGGCAGGTAGATAAGGACAAGCCCAATGAAGATCTAAACGCGGATCTTGTGACCGTTGTGTTGGTGGATCTGGAATTTGATGAGGACGAAGCAAATGAGGATGCCCTAGATATAGTGGAGACGTGAGGAATCTGCCAAGAAGCTAGGTTCTTGGGTAAAATCAACAAGGGAAGTGGAAAGAAATCAAGGAAGAAAAAGAGGGAGGACGATGCGGAAGAGTTGGGATTACCCAACATCAAATATTTCTTAGAAACCAAGGGAGCCAGGGCCTACCTTGGGAAGCCATGAAGATAATAATGTGGAATGTCAAGGGCCTAATGGCCCTTGACAAGCGACGCTTAGTAAAGCGTCACCTTGATAGATTAGTACTTAGACATAGTAATCCTACAAGAGACGAAAATAAGCAAGGAAGGAGGGAGCAAATTTTTAAAATATTGTAAAAAATGGTTTGGTTTTTTTATGAGTGCAATTGGTGCTTCAAGTGGCCTGGGTTTACTTTGGTTGGCGAGTTCTGTGGACATAGTTCTGGAGTCTTTCTTGCCTCATTGGATGCAATGTAAAGTGCATCATTGGCAATCTAATATTGCTTTTCCTCTCTTTAATGTGTACGGGCCCACAAGATGAACAGGCTAGGCTTTAACTTGGGAACAAATTAAATTAAGGGTTGAAGTACTAAATAGTAACATGATTGTCTTGGGTGGCGATTTTAATGCTATCCTAGATCTAAAGGAGAAGAGCAGAGGGCTCTCAAAGGAAAACAAATCGAGAGTGGACTTGGGGGAATTTGTCTCTGCCTTGGGAGTGGTAGATTGCTGGCCTAAGAATGGCACATTTACTTGTACCAATCGGAGAATGGGATTCACAAACATCTCATAACGATTAGATAGATTTTTGGTCGCGAGGGGCGGGGGTGGGCTGGCTGGATGACACATTCAACGTCACCTCCTGCATCTTACTAGTATCCGTATCTGATCACTTCCCCGTACAATTGGAGATCGGATTGTGTGAGAAACTGGCTAGAGGATACTTTAAGTTTGAGTCTATGTGGTGGCGTGACACAAAATTGATAGAAAATCTTGAAAACTAGTGGCAGGAAGGGGACATCTTTGAGGGGATGGTGAGCTTTTGCTTTATGCGCAGATTGGCTTTCATCAAGGTTAAACTGAAACAATGGAATAAAGACACTTTCAAAGATATCTTTGTGGAGAAAGATGAGGTAGAACGCGATCTGGAGGTGCTTAATGAGCGTGTGCTGTGCATGGGGATGACAATCAATGAATATCAAAAAGAAAAAGAGTTAAAATCCAAGCACTTAGAGCTTCTTGCTAGCGAAGAGGTGTTTTGGAGGGATAAGGCTAGGGAATTGTGGTTGAAGGAGGGCGATGCAAACACTAAGTTTTTCGACAATTCCTCCTAAGCTCGAAGAGAGCAAAATTGAATAGATAATATTGTATGTCCAGCTGGTTTGATTGCTAAGGATTGGGAGGGGATCGAAGGGGAGGCTGTTAGATATTTTAAATTATTGTTGGCGGCAAAAGCTCCAGACGCGGTGAACAACTGGCCGATTCTGGAGTGTATACGCCAATGTATAGACTCGACTCAGAACAAATTGTTGCATGATCTATTTTCCCTAGAAGAAATCAAAAGCACATTTTTTGCACTCCACCTTGATAAAGCACCTGGGCTGGATGGACTGACGACAATTTTTTTTCAAAATTGTTGGCATTTTATGGGAATTGATTTGTTGAGGTTGGTAGAAGATTTTCGGAAAAAGAAAAGATTCATAAAAGATTTAAATAACACTGCTATTGCTCTGATACCCAAGAAGATGATGTGCGGTTCATTTGCTGATTTCCGTCCAATCTCCCTCTACAACACAGTATATAAAATCTTGGCCAAGGATTTAGCGAATAGACTGAAGGTGGTAATGGATCGAGTAATTTCTGAGGAACAAAATGGTTTCACACCTAGAAGAGAGATCATTGACAGCATCTTCGCATCTTCAAAAGCTTTGCATACGATTGTTTCGGAGCGTAAGAAAGGTATGTTAATCAAACTGGATGTAAGTAAAGCATATGATCGTGTTTGGCATTTTCTTTTTGCTGTAATGAACAAGTTTGGATTCTCAATAGAATGGCTGGATATGATAAAAATGTGTATTTCTGCCCCACGGTATTCAATACTGGTAAATGACTCTCTTTGTGGTTTCTTCGGCGCCACAAATGGCCTCAGACAAGGAGCTCCCTTGTCTCCCTTCTTGTTTAAAATAATGGCTGAGGCAATGGGGAGGCATATAAGGAAATTAAGGGCAGCTAGGTGTTGGAAAGGTATCAAAATCACAAAAGATATGGACCCGATGACTCATTCCCAATTCACAGATGACACGATGCTCTTCGGTGTTGCCTCGCTCAGAGAAGCAATGGTGATAAAAGAGGCACTAGAATTATATGTGAATGCGTCGGGGCAAATCATAAATAAGGAAAAATCGGAGATATACTTATTTAATACAAAGGCTTCTGTTTGTAGGAGAATTGCGGGCCTGTTGGGATTTTCAATTGCGTCACTTCCCTTTAAGCATTTGGGTGCCCACTGTTCCAAGGAATTTGCAAAACAAACCATTGGCAAGAAGTAATTGGGGGTTGTGAAACCGAGCTTGGGAAAACAGTAGCTCTGTAATAATGTCCATTTTTGACGCCAGCTCTTCTTTAGGCGACAGCCTATTCCCACAGGAATCCGTGGGTTGATCAAAAAGGGAAATTAAATTAGGACGCCTTGGAAGGTTGTGGCATTTCTAGGTACATTGCATTTTTGGTAAATACTAATTTTAGCGATTAGTTCGGTTCAATAGGCTTTTCATTAAGTCTTGCTTCCATTTCAGTTCTGCTACATTTGGTTTTGAGGTGAAGCTACTATTTTGGCGATTAGCTTCTATTTTTAGTAAGTCTAATTTTGGCGGTGGCATCATCAGCGAGTTCGAAACTCAATTATTGTTATCCATCAGTCTCAGTTTGGCTTTGGGTTTGGTTTTCTCCTTGGATTGAGTTTCAGACTTAGTCAATTTTCATGTCTTGAAGTTGTACCCCATGCCTAGGCTTGATGACTTCAAGTTGTTTTAAAGAAGGGGACATAAAGGAGTCAAGTGAGCATTTAATTATTTAATAAATGCTTTATTGTTGCAATATGAAATGGATGCCTAAAGGGAAGTTGAATGATATGTTATTATTTCAAAAGTAAAAGGCAAAAAGGTGGCGTCCTTTTTGGAAGTTGAAGTGATTCAACTTCTTGGAATTTGAAGAGTTCTTGTTGCTTCATTTGCCAACAAAAGCTTATATATTGCTGCTGTTTGAAGAGCTGATTATCCAATGTTTATGCTAATGTTATGCTGTCAAAATGACAACTTGTTTAATACTTCGAGGGATGCTTACCTCCTAGTTCCAATCCAATTTCGTGTTTGAAAGACAACACCTAGTTGGTCTTATTGCTACTTCTCAATCAGACTAGCAGATTGTGCTTCAAAGTTGGTGAATTTTGGTGAGAATTTCAGTTTTAATGTTGCTGATGTATACACAGCTGAAGGTGTTTTTCATCTACAGCTTTTGATGTGAATTTATTTTGGTTATGGGTATTTGATCCTTGCAATTCTATGCTAATGGCGATCATATTTGGAGAATTTCAGAATTTAATTCCAAGTATTTGATTTTTAGCAAGAGAAATCGCCCCTCTTGAGGGCCGTACCATCTTGAGAGTGCTTTGGGATTCGTGCAAAATAATATCATGAGTTTTGATGCAGTTTTGTGGTTTGAGTTTGGGCGCCTATCCTCCAAAGAGACTTTGCATTTCGTTTCATTCAATTCAGAGGTATATTGAAGGAGTTGTGATCATTTTTATGAGTTTGCTGTTTGCTGATAGACATTTCCAGATTGCAGATTTTTATATCAGACTTGTTAGTTTTTGATATAATGCTGGTTTGAGCTTCAATTCTTCATCTTATATCATTGTAAATGTTAGAGGAAGTGATACTCTAACTGTTTAATGTTCTTGGAAGATTATCTATTCTATTTGCAGCTGTTCTTATTCTTTGTAAAGCTAGTTAGTAGTACTAACAGCTCTTCCTTTACTTGCTGCAATTTTATATCTGTTTTACACTCCCACAATTGAGTGGTTGAGTTTTAGAATAAACTTATATCTTGTTTGTAATTTCCCCCCACGTTATAAGTGGTTGTGTGGACAGTATTCCCCCCACGTTAATAAGTGGAAGAGTGGATTTAAAGGCTGGCTTGCTGCCTAATAATTGTTGTAAACTCACCCACTGAATAAGTGGAGTATTCCCACCACTCTGTGGATGCCCGCCGCAGCGGATGAATTGTTTTAATTGTAATCTTTTCCCCCCACTGTTTGGTGGTAGTGAGGAAATGTTTTTCATGGTTGGTTATCCGCCTATCAGTTTCTAGTTTTCAAATTCAACACTCCGTCATATGTTAGCACCTCGCCCTTAGTGGGATCTTGAGTGCACATTCTTGACGTTGAGTAGTTTTCATTTCAAGTTCAGATTTCTATTTGGAGCTAACGCTAACCAAGTTGATTAAGTGCTGGTTATGTGTGTTAATTCATCGAAAAAAATTGGTTAGCATATTCCTCTCTATGGTGGGTAGAATCAAATGATCAGGTGTTATCTGTTGTTGTTCCAATTTTTGTAATGTCCTACTTTAGATTGACACTTAATGCATCTGCTGATTTGGAAGGTTTCCTGAAGAAATTTCTTTGGGAAAGAGCTAAGGATGACAGGAGAATATCGCTATTAAGCTGGGAGACTGTTTGCAAAGATAAAGCGTCAGGGGGAGTGTGTCTTTGCTGATTGGATCTACAAAATAAAGCTCTAGGAGCAAAATTAGGTTGGAAACTATACCTTGAGCCTGGCAGATTGTGGTGCAAAATCATACAAAGAAAGTATCTCGATTGCTTGGATTCGAATAGGATACTTACAATGGAAAATTCGCTTGGTGGTTGACCTATCTGGAACTTTATCTGGGAAAGCCGCCCACTAATCACTAATCACCTAACATGGCAGATTGGGAATGGGAGAAATGCGGATTTTTGGAGACTCCTGGGATGGCTTCCCTCTTATCACATAATCGTTGGAGAACTTGGGTTGGCTGGAGGGAGCTATCAGAAGACATGGTAGGTGTGTGGCGGATTATGTCCTCATGGAAGATGGTGTGTGTGGTGCCATGTACCGTTGGGTGCTGGTGGAGACGCTTGAGATTCCGGAAGAGGCCAAATAACCTCTTAGGGCGCTGTTAGATGGATGAAAATCAACCTTTCAGAGGTGGCAGACGAGGTTGTTTGGTGCGGATCGAAATTGGGGGTGTACTCGGTCAAGATGGGGTATGAAATTCAGAGCATGTGATCAGACGGTGCAGATTGGCTGGTTAAGTGTAATGCCCCCTTCTCAATTGTGATCGATTCAGTTGACCGTTGGCCAATTCCGGAGACCCGTAGGCTACTCAGAGAGTGAAAATTAGGGTTTCCTGTTTTGAAGAGGTTGTTGCTTGAAGTTTGGAGATTGGATTGCGGATTCTTTCTGGGTTTTCAGAGAGCTTCGCAGTGGTATAGCCTGTATGGTGATTTGAGCAACTTCATGAATTTACTATTTTTAGTAAATTCTATTTCTGGCAGTGGCCTTGTGGATTTCAGTGCTATTGGCTCTCTTCTTCAACCAGTTTAGTTGGTAATTTGATTTTTGGCCTTTGGATGCATTTTTTGGAGAGAAGTGTTGACGTGGTTTTTGTGACCGCACCAAACAGCAAAACAAAATAGTACGAAGGCTACTCCGTTCTCTCTTGATCAAAGTATTCACAGGTGGTACTGGTGCGGGGCCAGTCCTGCGTTTAATAAGGTTCAGAAATACTTGGGAACACCCTCAGTTAGTTGATGTGTATTCTTTGTGTTCTTCTGAGGGGACTTACACAATTATTCGAGCATCTTGATTAACAACAGATAGATGATTCGAAGGGGATTTTGTGTGTATGATTTGGCAATATAGTTCGTTTTCCTAAAGCTAACCAGAAATGTGCGGAAAGTAAAGAAGTATAAGGCCTAAGAAACTTATATCCTATTCTAAATGCAGGACGTGTGGAGCTTGATTTCAGTAGACTTCAACCGAATTTCACCTAACCTCACGTCGGACAGCCTCAGTAAAATTGGTGCAATCTTCAAAGGGGATAGAAAGAGATGTTCAAATTATAGTTTAGCATACGTACACCATCGAAACGACGCATATAAGTACACAAATCACAATCGAAGTTAAACTCAAGATAATGTCCAGTCGACCACGCAAGGCGAACTTATCATCAACAAGCCGCTAGTGGTATGGAATGAAAAGAAGCTACCTCAATAAAACACCACACATCAAAGTAAACTACTGGCATGAAATGAGAATTAAGCTACTTGGATCCGAAAGGAAGAAGAGACCTTGCTAGCTATTCATGACAAGACGAATTCCACCATCAATGAAAAGATCTATTATCATGAAAGTGTTACACAACAATCTCCACAAAAGTTTTCAAAGGGAAAACTTTCTTTCTTCTCCACACTATGCTAAGCAAAATGTCTACTCTGCTCTACTCTCTAGTCTGATCTCCAAATCTAATGCTAGTCTAATGAATTACAAATGGGGGGGACTCCCCCTTTTATAGATAGCCCGGTCCCAAAAGACGGCTAGGGTTACAATCAATAGAGTGGCCAAAATCGCGCCACCTCAGCCCTAACCCTAAAAATTGCCAGAATGGGGAGTGGTGTAATAAATGAACAAAGATTCCCACTCACTCCCAAAAATAGTAAAGGCAATAAATGCCCACAATCAGTCTTCTAGAAGATCCTCGTCCAGCAGTGCATTCCCGTTCTCCTTCTCTCTCGCTGCAAACTCAACAAATCTGCCAAGTACAGCCTCAACCTCCTGAACTGAGATGGGTGGAACACAATCTAGCTGAAACTCTAACACCGTGACTGAATGCTCATGCCTTGTACAAGATTTTCTCCAAGCAACTAAAGAATCCTGCGTGTTCTGGATCAAAGTGGAGAAAGTAGAAGTGTTCTCGAAATCATCTTGTACGAAGGACTTTACCTCTGAAAAGAAAGGCGCCAGCCTACCCCTCAAATTATCAACATCTACCTCATCTGGATTCAACCGCCTAGCAAATATGGCCTCAAAAGTATTCTGAACTCCATCAATGATATTGGCCATAGCCCTATGTATCCTGGCTGAATCCGCCTGTGCCGCATCGAAGAAACCACGCCCCGTGATCGCTGAAGAATACCATCTAGAAAAGTCGTAATTGCCATTCTCTTTGAATGACCCTCCATCAATCAGCAATCGCACGGAATACGCCTTCAATGCCTCAAGACGCTGGAATTCATTCCGCCTCGGGAGCAGATAGAAGCGCCTCCCTAAGCATGATCAATCAGCTTCCATCCGCGCTAAAATACCGGAAGCCCTCAACAAAAGCAAAGCAAGGTCCTCCATAAACTTCTCAGTCTCCGCACGAACTCCTGTGACCCACTTGTCCGCCTCCTGTGCCATTTTTCCTAACTCCACTGCCACCATTGACCTACTCAGGGTATTCTCACCGATAGCCTCTATCACCGGAATCTCCCCGGCTTCTCTCGGTGAAACGTAATAACCGGCCAGACATATCCAATTAAAGCCTTGTGTTCTCTTTTCAATCTTTTATACTTTCCTTCCTTCTTGAATAACCTATCTTTGAGGGCGAGGTAGGAGTTATCACACTCCTCTACAATCTGTGCACCAGTGGGGCGTCCTAAATCCAAAGTTGTGACCACGTAATTTTCAGGCACTGCTTCATTTCGGTCACAATCAACTTGAGGCACGGCAACGTGAAGAGTACGGGAACCATCCTCTTCGGTGGAGATCTTCGAAAACTTTCTTGCTTTCTTCTTCTGTGGAGGTGCACTGATCTTGTTCAAAAATTCTTCCATCTCAACTGCTGGATCGATCTCCTCACTGGGGCTTCTCCTCATCCTATCCTTAAGCCAATCAGGCACATTGTACTGTATATCGAAGGGCTGCTGTTCTTGTGCCTCTACCTCTCTGACTTGCTCAACCTCTACATCATTCTGGCGAGGCTCATCATCCTCAAGTGGCTGAGTGTCTCCTGAAACTATATCATCATCATCCATAGCCGCCTCTAACTCCTGCTGAAACTGAGGGTTAGTAATAGTCTCCTCATCATCCTGCTGATCAACCCTACTAGGTGCGTTGATGCTTTGGCCAACCGACTCTCTCCGTGGAGGCTAATTATTTTCCTGTACTACTTGCACCTGATTCAATGCATTCCTCTGATCAGCAAACAAAGAAACCTCCTGTATACTTGGAGAACGTGTCTCCAATGGCGTGGGTGATGCAACTGCAACTCGTGGAGGTTCCAGCTGAACAGGCTCCTGTCGAACTAGCTCTTTCCTTTTGGACTCTGGACCTCGTGTGATCTGTTTCTTTCTGCCTGTGGTGGGTGTCCTGTGATCTCCCATCAAATTGTAAGTCAAAGCAATTGACCTACTCTTCAACTTGTTCACATGCCTATCAACCCATGCTCTAGTAAATGTTAGGACCAGGATAGAAAGTGTATCCAAGTCAGCCACCTCTGGTTCTGACCAATCTGGGAGCGGAAGTAGAGTATCCCTCACTGTTGCATAGTCCGGATGGACAACGTCCATATCCTCATTCACCTGGTTTGGAATCGGAACAACTTCGCACTCCCTGATCAAAGTAATTGGCAACCGAGAGAACATCCTTTTCCTGACTTCAATCTCATCGGCCGCATCAGCCCAATAGTCCTCAATATTTGCTTTATGTTTAAATTCTTCTGATAGTACCCATTTGATGTTGTGATGTGGATCATAGTGCTGTCGGCTGGTGTGATATGAGAAATGATAAAATTGAAGCTCGCTCTCGGCTTCTCTGGTTGCCTGTATCGAAGGACACACTTCATCCGAGTTGCCCATGACAATTGGGAATTCAATACCTCCTTTCTTCTTCTTCTTTTGAATCTTATCGTAAGCGAGCAATTGCCTAGATATCTCTAGCATCAATATTCTATCGGTTGGGTACTTAGGCAGCCTATACGGATATGATGAAAAACCTTGCAGCCTAATATAAGAAAACCTTGGAAACTGAATGAACCAAAGACCTATACCTTCTAATCAACTCTTTGGCCTCCTCGATTCTATGGAGGTAACTGGGCCTCAAGCAACTTTGATATGCATGGTGTAGGCATCGTTGACACGCTTGTAATGAGTAGTGCTCACCAAATGTAACTGCGGACAAGCGTCATAGATTTTGAATTGGTGGGAGCCACAACCAACAGGTTCTTGTAAGAGATCCCTTTGTACTTCGTCATACGAGCCAACATATAGATGATGTAAGAGCTCATGTAAAATGTCTTTGTCCTTCTAAGGCTCAGGAGCTGCTCGTGCAAATTGTCACTGATCATCACAGCCCAGTTGACGTAATCTTTCCCTTCCAACATGAGGTTGATGTAATAAAACATCCAAGGCTCGAAAATAAAGGACTGTGGGCAACCACCAAGTCTGCTCAGCATCATGATGAGGTCACAGTATTCTTGCTTCAAGTCATCCGCTATGATTTGCTTTGGCAACTTCGTACGAGAAGGCTTGGGAGTGCTCATCCAGTGAGTGTTAATTGTCTCCGTGCATCACTCGAATGCAGAAGCATACATTCGCTCAGCTCGCTTTTGACTTGTAAACTATGTTCCTATGGACCGATCCTAAAGCTTCACCAATGGCTGGAGGTAAGATTACTAGCACTTGGTCATCCGGGTGATGATCGATCTCAAGGTTCTTCATAATAATTGGCTTAATTCCATCATTAGCTCCTATCACCGAATGGTCAGGAAACCAAGAAATGCGATATAATCCGCCTAACAATATTAAAGCGTAAGTAGTCAAGGTCGATGACTTCCAATCCCAACATTCTGCTCTTTTGAAGGGGTCTCTGCTGCTGACGGAGCCTGCTATACCACCTGCCCAACTTCGAAATGAACTTTGACTCTGGCATGAATGTTTTGCTCAGCTTCTTGATCACAGCCTGTCTGGATGCACCATTGTTATCTTTGCCAGTCACCCTTGCCTCAGCCATCTGCAGGACAATAAACATTCATCAGTAATTTAATTTTAGAAAAACAAATAAGATACCTTGCAGGGCTGCTAGTCGACTTTTTTAAAATTTGAGAAGTTGCAACATTCAATTCTTCTTATTTGCAATCCTCAGCTTCTTCTCCAATAAATTCGGGCCTCAACACTTAGAAAAATTTCTAAGTAAGCAACTTCAATCTGCAACTTGAACTTCTATAAATTCGTATTTCACACCAGCAATCAGCAATCAGCAATCAGCAAGTTTGCACTTTTAAAACTTTCAGCAATATCCTCACTTCAAGGCGTCCTTCTTAGCATTAGCAATAGAAAATTCGAACTTTGCACCTTTTAAATTCTTTGAAACTTCTCACCTCAAGGCGTCCTTCAACTGCAGATTTGGATACCTCCAGCAATTTGCAAGTGCGCCCCTCTTAGCTCTGGCAACTTCAAATTTCAATCAGCAACCAATCAAACTCTAGCAATCAGCAAGTGCGCCCCTTTTGATTTCAGCAATATTCGAACTTTCAACACTTGCACTGGCAACTCATGGCGTCCTTCTCCAGAAGTCTCAGCAATTTCAATTTTGAACTTCAGCAAACTCCAGTCCTCAGCAAAATTTCGAACTCTTCAAGCTTCAACAATTCTTAGCAACAAACTTCAGAGCAAATTCGACTTCTTCAACTGTGAAAAATAAGTGAGAAACTTCTTCATTTTATAGCCAAAAATCGAATTCTAGAAGGAGCCAATTATAGCCAGTGCATTTAATTTCCACTACTCCACTTCAAGAATTCGAATTTTCCCTCTCTGATATTCCTGACACTTGTCTCTTGACGTCAGGAATCTTGTTCTTCTAGAAACTTGACTTTGACTGGCATCTTTGAATTTATTTTCGAAAAATTTAATTTAAATTCATCCTTTTAATTTACCAGCCGGAACTCTGTCACTTGAATTCGAATTTAACTTCTCATCAGCTCTAGAAAATTCATCATCGAAGAATTCAATCAAAATCATCTAGGCAACTCATCTCGAATTCATCATTCAAATCACTTTCTTGTCAAGAGTCGTTTTATTCAAAATTGCCTTAGAAAATTTTAAGATTTCCCTTAGGAAAATTCACAATTTGAGCACTGATTGAATTCTTCACCGAAAAAGTGTTGGCGAAGTGCGGAAGACATAAAAATCCATTTATCATCACAAATGTTCAGTACCCAGAAGAGAATTTTCTTCAGAATGCTTCGAATCCATGGGTACCCGACGAACGGGTTCATTTAATTTTTTTTAAATTTTAATCCTTAGAAAAATATTATTCTACCAGTTTAAATCCATTCTTCGCCTGTGATCATCCTGTGTTGCTCTCACTTGAGGAATTTTATCAATCCATCTACATTATCATCCATCTCTGACTTCATCCCTGAAAAGTTTGCTGGTGTTCTAAGAAGAAAATTCATCACCTTGAGTTCTAGGCGTATTTTCTAAGGAAGAAAATATTTTTTCCTTAGAAAACATTTTAAATCATCTTGCACTTTGAGAATTTGCCTTAGAAAATTTTATTCGTTTGCCAGTGAGAAAAACTTTAACTTCACTCATAAAAATTTCCATGAGGGCGCTTGGCATATTTCATCTTCCAACACCACTTCACACTCGAAAAAAATATTTATTTGAAGTTCCAACGCCTTAGCAATATTTTATTTTTTTTATTTTTACTTACTCAACATCTTAGGCGCATATTGTGTATGAAGGAGGATATTCATCTTGTGCTAGAAGTCTTCACTTCCAACGCCTAGGCAACACATCCATCACCTTGCAATATTTTCTTACACATATTACCTTGGGCGCATATCACTTAGAGGAAATTTGAAACCACGCCTAACCTTTATCTTCACCACCTCACACGCCTTAGAAAAAAATTCCCTAACACTTACCACCCTGAGCGCATTTAGGGCTTGAAGAGGGATAACGCCTAGCATTCACCTTGCCTTCACCACGCCATGAAGTGTTTCACTCACCTTTACCTCATTTACCACTTCATCTTCACTTTTACAACCTTAACTTGGGCGCATTTAGGCATGCAAGGAGGATGACTCTTCAACTTCACTTTTTTGTCTTTACTTGACCTTATTTGGGCGCATTTCTAAGTAGGTGAGGGATGAAAATCTTTGACTTGTTTGACTTCTTCCTTCTTAAGCGCATTTTGGCATAGCTGGTGGATGAAACTTATAACCACGCCTTCTTGTGACCTTTCACCTCCCTTGTTCTCGTCTTGACATGCATGTTTTTGGGCGCATTTTGCCTATGGAGGAGGATGAATTTGTTTGACCACTTTGACTCTCTTGCAATTTGGGCGCATTTTACCCCTTGAGGAGGATGGGCGCATTCTGAGGGGTGAGGAGGACGAGCTCAATACTTAGAAAAATTTTCAACTTCCATGAATTTCCCTTGGGCGCATTTTGCCATGCCTACAGGATAAAAAGTGTTGACCACTTTGACTCACTCCTCCCTTGGGCGCATTTTGGCCTAGATGAAGGATGAAACTTCACGCTTAGAATTTTTCCAGTTCTCATGCTTCAAGGTGGGCGCATTCTGCCATGGCTGCAGGATGGAGTTCAGACTTAGAAATTTTCTCGTTTTTCGCCAGTTTTTCATGCCCTGCTATTTATAGTAAGCCCTCTGATTTTGCATCTCTGAAGCTCAGAACGACTTGAAATATTGCACACTGCATCCTCATGACCTTGTTGTTGTGTCGATACTGCCATTTTTAGTTAGCCTGCTATTTTTAGCACATTTCTAAAGATGATTTACTATAAATAGCAAATGCTTGCTTCAGATAGCTCCACTGCTCCGATTGACTTGAAACTTGAATGAGGCGCTCCTCACCACGTGACCTGTCTGTTGACATCAACGCATGCACTTGACTCGCTATTTTTAGCCTGTTTCCAAATTGACTTACTATAAATAGTAAGTGCTCCGTTTGACTTGAAATTTTACCAGCAGATAGCCTGAAGGATGCTGATCGCGGTGGTTTACACCGGTTTTCAAAAATTTTGACTTTTTACCCTTCTTTTCAGGTCCCGAAGTTGGAAACCCTAATTTGCTCTGCATGCGTATCAAATGATCTTTGTTTGCCTTCGTTTCTGCTGCATTGCGATCAGCTCGTGATTCTGAATTGCTGGGAAGCGGCTGTCGGGACGCACCTGCTAAAAATAGTGAGTTCCTTACTGAGTGATTATCTTCATTTGCATGTCACACCATCGCGAGGCTCTCGAAAAACCCATTAGGAATCATCCGACATGCACAAGAAACCTTGACATGCAAACCCTAAAAATAGCCTCGGAGGACCGAATTTTGAAAGTTGTCATCTCGTTTTGCATGTTACACTGTCGCGAAGGTCTCGAAAAACCCAGAAGGAATATGCAGACATGCAAAGAAAAACTCTGCATCTGAACCCTGAAATTTGCTCCGGAAGTTGGACTGCTAAAAATAGTAAGTTGTCTGTTACCAAATTTTGCATAATGAGTAGTCCGATGCGCCTCCAACTCGGGGCAAGTAGGACTGGCCGGAATCTCCGCAAAAATGCCGAATAATTGCTCAATTTCACACTTACTAAAAATAGTAAGTAATTCCTCGGGACCGACATGAAAACTTAAGGAGAGCCTCGCAGGAAGCACATCACAACAATGTTAGTTTCCACTTTCAATTTATTCACTTATCCGCCTCGGATCACCTCAGAAAGATGAAACCCTAATTTTCAGACTTGGTCAATTTCACGCTTAAGCTCAAAGGCGGACATGATCCTCGAAAGGCAGACATCAGAAAGAGACACAAAGAGAGAGAGAGAGAGAGAAACCCAAGCCAAAAGACCAGAATGGAGCAAATTTAGGGGTCCCTCATTTTGAATAATGGCGAAAAAGGTCACAACAAGTACATGATATTCCAGTTTGACCACACAAGGCGATTCACCATCAAAGAAATACACTAGTGGTATGGATAGACGAGGCTGCTTTT
Organism: Sequoia sempervirens; assembly: GCA_007258455.2. Lineage (NCBI taxonomy): Eukaryota > Viridiplantae > Streptophyta > Pinopsida > Cupressales > Cupressaceae > Sequoia > Sequoia sempervirens. The sequence goes on from VDFB02263922.1 coordinate 45,064, forward strand.
AGATCAAAACACCACATTCCATGCCTAACATCTACTTGCATGGAATGAAAATTATACCTACCTTAACTATTTTACTTTCTTACCATTTGAATCGGAAGGACGAAGAAAACTTTGCTAGCTACTCACAACAAAGACGCTAAATTCACCATCATCAATGAAAACTCTTTTATTGAGAGAGGTTCACAATAATTTCTTACAAAGTTTCAAAGGGAAAACTTTCCCTCTTCAAACTACACTACCAATCTATACTTGCTACTCTAAGCTATCACCTAGTTGTCTCTCTATTCTAATCTCTAATGGCCTAACTTCTACTTAATCCGGACATAAATGAGGGACTCCCTTTATAGCTGGCCAAGTCCAACTGACGGCTCAGATTACAATCGGCTGGATGGCCCAGATTGTGCCACCTCAGCCCTAAACAAGATTTGCCCTAAAAACTGCCACAAAAGAGAGTGGGGTAATAAATGAGCCATAATGTCCATCATCCTTCTAGAAGATTCCATCTTCGGCAAACGCCGCTCACACTATTCTTGATTTCTTCTTGACGCTTTTGTTCTTCTAACTTCGAAGTTTCCATCATCTCTTTTTGGTTACTTGAGTTATAATTAAGTCTCAAATTGACTTTAGCCATTTTTCGTGAACTTTTTCTTCCCTCCTTCCCCGAGGTTTTCGAGGATGTCATCTTGAATTACTTGCTTCATCACTTTAAGTCACCACCGCTTGGTCTCGACGTTTCTCCTGCAAAACAAGCAAGGAGGAGAGCATTAAAACACTTCATAATATAAATTCAACTTACTTACCAGGATTTTCACGCTCTAACTTCCAAGCGTTCATCATCTCCACTAGCCAACTTCTGCCTTCTTCATGATTCTTCATGCCTTAGCCAAATTTCTGACCTATCTTGCATTTCGCTCGGGCATACTTCATTCTGATATTTCATCCGACTCAGGCTCGAGAAAAATCCTCTCATTAGGAACTCGATCAAAAATCATCTAGGCGATTATTTTCAAATTCATCTGCCAAGGCACTTTTATGTCAACAACACATCTTAACACGGAGATAGGCAACGGAAAGCTGAACGTAACACAGAGAAGCTGAATATCTGAGAACATCAAAAAGAAGGTATTAAAGGCTTAAAAAGCTCAGGCGCCTTTCTGAAAAAGTGCTCTTTTGCTTATTCCTTGATATTTTGACCAAGATTTGACCCCATGTTTGACCTTCGGCTCAGGCACTTCTGCAACTCAGATTCACCCATTGACGGATGCGTCGTGAAGCCTGAACAAATGTGAGACAAACATCTTGGGTGGCATTTAGTCAAAAACCTTCATTTGACACCTCAAAAAGATGGGCACCTTTTTCAAAAGCTGCTCTTTTTCCAGTGTTAGCCAATTTTGACTCTCCTCTCGTTTTGCGCTATATCTTCCATAACTTGCACGAAACAGGTCCGTTTGATAAGCTTAATAGCCCGTTGCGAAGCTGACGTGATGCCGGACAAATGTCTGCTGGAGGTGACAAACCCTAAAAACAAGATTTGAGCCCCTAAAAGATAGGGCGCCTGTTGTGACCTTTTCACACATCGCCCCATTCAAAATGGGGACCCCCTATTTTTTTCGCTCCATTCTGGTCTTTTGGCTTTGGTTTTCTCTCTTTCTCTCTCATTCTGCTTCTTTTCGGCTATCTACTTTCCGGGGATGCTCCCGTTTGTGAGCTTGAACGTAAGATTTGACCAAGTCTGATATTAGGGTTTCACGTCTTCAGGTCATGTTGGGGGTCAAGTTGAGTTGGTTGGTCAGCTTTTGAGCCTAGCAGTGCTATTACAATGCTTCTAGCAAATAACCCCTAGATTTTCACTGAGTTTTGCCGACTTT
>VDFB02263923.1:0-14289 GCA_007258455.2 Sequoia sempervirens
TAATAGAGAGAAGTAAAATGTTTTTTAAGTGAAAACCACTTTGTGGTGCTTCTAGAATAGGTACCATAGTGAAAACCTAGCAAATAGGCGCTACATTTTGTGTTGGTGTGGAGCCTGATCAGTCTCCAAGTGGGAGATTATTGGTATGTGGTGACTGATCATGATATACTATACACCCTGGCATATATCCTCGATGGGGTCCGGGGCTAGGCCAGGCCCCGGGCAGGGGTTCAAGAGTGGTAGCCCCCGAGAAAAAAAATTCCCATTTTTTTCTCATCGTCACCAAAAAAGGAAAAATCACCGAAAAAGAATAAAAACAACTTTGTTAAACCCTAATTTTTGAAAGCTTCTAAAAGCTTGTTATAAGGGGTTGGGATGGGGGTTACAATATGTAGAAAAAGGTGATTATTCATGAGATTGTAATAAGTTTTGCACTGGATAATAAAATCATTGGATGGTTGTGGTTTTGTGGATGTAGCTCGAATTGAGTGAACCACGTTAAATTCTCTGTGTTGTCTTATTTCTGCTATAATTTTTTATGTGTTTTATTTCTCTGTTTTATTGATCAAATCTACATTTAACTATTATATATATTCCTTCTAACCCTAACACGTTTGAATAAAACCTGTATCACTATCTAAAGAATCCACCCATTTGTCCCATAATAAATGTGTAACCAACCATGGCTCGATAACTAATCAGGTGTTGAACCTTACCGCACTATCAAAATTTGTCTCCCCTAATGAAGGTTATCCTGTCTCGAACTGGGGGGAAAATTTCTAGAATTGGTAGTGGATTGGATTCTTGTAAATCCCATCATGACCGAAAAACTATCAAAATAAAAAACATCCAAAAAACAAACAAAATCAAAATAAAGTAAAAAACAATCAAAATCCCAAAAACATGTTATGCTTTATGTCAACACTAGTTGAACTACTTGGTCTTTGTGTGTAAAAAGTAGGAAAGGATTATCTTTGATCCGCCCCTGAGGCCTTAGGTTAGTCCCCCAACATTTCAAAACAAAAAAAGAACATTCAAATATCCTATCAAAATCCAAAAACATTCATAAAAATTCCTAAAAACAACAAAAACAACATCAAATAAACTCAGAAAATCAAAAAGGTCCTACCACCATTTTCAAAAATCCACAATAAACTTTTCATCCATAATAAACAATCGTCACCACCACCCTTTTACAATACAAACAACAACAAAAATAAACATAAAAATAAAAAATTCTAAAGTAAAGATTGAAACGATTAAACAACTATCAAGTGAAAACAATGCTTAAGTATAGACTACCATACCCACTTGAAAATCATATCAAGAATCTTAAATATGAGTCTTAACGGATAACGTTCCTACAATAGACATCATTAATGGATTTCATCATGATTTACATCAAAACAACTATGGCAAGTGATACTGAAACATTGTTTATCTTTTTATAGTCTTATCTTTTTTATTTATTGCAATACCACATTCCTTGGATGTAACAACCTCGGTGTTCTTCACAGTAAAATATTCAATGTTTTCACCTCAAGTGAATAAAACATGATGCCATGACATAGCAATAAAAAAATTTCTTCCAATAATGTAAGTTACACGCATAATGGAACTAACACAAATTCCAATTTGTCATTGCATTCTAAAGTAATTTACAATTCTTCCCAAAGCATAGATATCATATTGAACAGATGTCAACTATATACAATGAGGATTCCATTGCAATATAATAATTTCACAAATTACAATATTCCAAGAATGTACACAATTACAAACATAGCTCCATCGAGCTTCGGAGTATAAGATATAGATGGTCCAGGAATCCATCTTTTAATTCCTTAGTCTTATGTCACCTGCTAAGGAGGAGAAGCATCACTCAAACGATTTTCCACCAACCACAGACTCATATGGGTCCCTCGCACATCTATCAATGATAGATGGCCCTACCCTTCGACGAAGGTATTGGTTGGGTAACCCCATACACCATACCACTTTGAGCTTAGTGCTGTGTCCTACATGACTAGGATTTTATAATCTATGCTAGGTAACCCTCATGCATTAAAATGGTCATGGTGAATTGATAGTGGAATCTCGGCATCACACTATCTACAGTGGAGTCATCAAACTTTCACACTACTTTGGCCAAAGTGTTCTCACTCAGTATAACCAAGCGATGGTCTACCATTCACCTACACTATGGCAAGCTCCTTTTGACTTAAGGCCATTATATATATGCCTAGGAAATCAATCTCCACGGGAAAGCTACTCCCCAGGATAACCTATCTCTTAAAAAACCTAAGGAAATACAACTTATAAAGCAAAGTACTAGTTCCCTCCCTTCACTGGACAACATTCCTAGGAGTAACCTACTAGATCCGTCCCTTCATTAGATAACCATCCCAAGAGTATCCTACTAGCCATCTAGCATAATTAAATATCTAGCTATCAGTGTTCCTTAAGCTTGTCTACATTTGGTCATATCTAGTATAATAACAATACCTACGAAAAACATCCCTTCTATCATGAAGTAAATATAAACACAATGCATAGCCTCAATCAAAGAATTGTCATAACAATAGATGATTCTATTCGAGAGTACCACCTCTTTGACTAAAAGGTTTTAAGATATGAGCCTACTCTTGTCAATATGATAACTTTGTATTTAAGTGTACATTGACACTTATCAAGCAGCAACTCTAACTCACTAGGTTTCACTAAACCTCTCAACCCTGAACTAACCCACTAGTTATCTATAATCAAATAACTAGCTACGAGCAACCCATGTTCAAACAATCTCTCCAAACATATCTAGTATAATTAAATACCTATTTTAAACAGTCTCTCCTATTATGGAGTACTTACAAACAATGTACAACAAGGTAAATAGTTTCCACTTTTCTTTCAAAGCAAACAATAATTTCTTCTAAGTGCAAATGACAACAAGTCTAGTTTAATCAATCAATACATAGCTCATTCAAAAGTAGAATAAACAAAAGTATAATATTCGCATGCCTATGTTTAAGCTTCCCAATTTGGTTGGCTACAGTCTCAACACTTTTAGAACAAGAACTATCTCATTATTGATCCTCCAACAAAGTCTCACAAATATTAACTCCCAAGTTGGAAAATGCTTCTCCTCAAGGATAATAAAACTCTCTCAATACTCAAAGCTCTCCCTCACTGTTTTGACAAAATACTGCACATAGAAAAGTGTACAAAATGTAGTCTTTTGTATAGGAATTAATGAATAGAAGAGGAATAATGAGGTGTCCCAAACAAATGAACTCTTATTGCTATTTATACAACAAGCAAGTAACTACACTGTCTACAGTTTAGGCATGATATTGACAACAACAAGCATGTGTAGCAACACCACTAACACAACTTTGAAAGATGGCGAATAAGTAAAGACTCAACTTGAATACCAATAGATTGACCCACTTATTGATAACAATTGGAGAATATATCAACTCTCCATGTGATAGAGTTCGACTGTCAACAATATGAATATTTCTATGATAAACATAATACAAAGGTGGCATGATTTTACTCTCAAGAGAAACAATCAATAACAAAAGCATGCCACCGATAATAGCATTGACTTAGTCTATGTTGAGTATCAACTCATATACTTAATTGATTAGACAAAGTCATCGATTGTTCAATGTATTTAACAACTGTTTTATTTTTTACAAAAAATCATGGTGATGTTGTTGACCAAGTCCATGATACATAAAGGAATCAACCTTTCCCATTATTGACTTTAATGTTTAAACAGTTTGCAGATTTATATAATTTCTTTAGTATGACAACAAGAGCATTAAAAATGTCTCATGAATACAGTCGTATTCATCTCAGGGTTTCGTCCATTAAGTTTTCCATGATTATCGACTTCTAAGCCATATAAATAGCATCACAAATCGGTTAATAATCATTTATTTAGATAGTCAATCTCAAAGAAATTATCATATTCTTCCAAAGTTCACAACCTCCACAGGCACATGGCTTACTTAACATTGCTTCCCATGTTTCATTCTAGTTCTTATGTGTTGGCCAAAAGTCTTTACTCTTGTTTGACAAAGTCTTGTTAACGACATCATAGTACTCATGTGGCGTATCTATATGCTATCAAGATAAACAACAATATACTTCGCCCTAAGAGATCTTTCCTTCTCACTTTTGTGCCTATGTTCATTTAAATATGAAACTACACATGCATACATTGCCTTCTCACCCTTAATACCGTTTGAAATATGTACTTCTGCGCGCCTTATTAACCATATATCAAATAGGCCCATAGTGCCATAGCATTTACCGATACCAGCAGACCGCCGCCGTATACCTGCCATGTTTGCAGGCATAACGATTAACTTCTGCCGCCGCCATAACGCCGCCGCCGCCACTATACGCCATACTCTGCTGCCTGCCTCTCATATATATCGCCATACTCATAATATATCTCTCATTTTACCCTCGCTGTACGCGCTGTATGCGCTGAACAGGGCAGCGTAGTACTGCTGGTGAGTTTCCGCCGTTTCAGACAGTACCAAACCATGTTTCGGTCGCGCGCAGGGTCATCAGATAAAACATGACAAACTGTAATTATATATCGTGCTGTGCGCTCTCCAGCCGAAGCGGTTGTGGCTGTTGCGCCGCCTGTTTTGTGACTTCTGCCGGTGCCATTTGAGCCATCGACGATCGAAGCGCGTACGCGCTGTGGCGCGTACCTCCGCGGCAACACATGCGCACCCAGCGTCCCGTAACATCGGTGGCGCATCAGACGGATGCGAATGGTGCTGTTTGGGTTGGCTACTGTTGCTGTTAACCACTGTAATGATATGATGGATCAGATGGATCCGTTCGTTAATCCGGATGATCCGCTGGTTCGTAGACAAAAGCATTATAGCAATCATTTATATGCATATCTATACATATGTCATCGCACTCGTATGGACATCCCATTATATCCATCATATTTGTACGCTGACTTATGCATATATATACATGTATGCATATATCCCAATACTCATTCAACCACACAAACAAACATAGTAGGATAAGGAAGGACTCACAAGCTCAAATGGATAATCATCATCAAAGCATGCATTCAGTAGTAATCAAGACCCTTACTAATGCAAACATATTGACTAGGGATGTCTTACCAACTTCCACATGATAACCCAACTCAATTATTCTATTGTGGTGTGTGTAATCTCAGATAGGTTATGTTATTGGTTACCTAACCAAGATCCTCTCTTGAGTGATACTTCCCCTCCGCCTAGAGGAATTGAACATATACCTGCATCAAACTATCACAAGCACATGGTAGTCAATTTGTTCACAAAACATGCATTACACATAATACATCTCCATCGTTAGAATATTAATTCAATAACCATCCATCACATAAATGCATTCCTTTATATAATATTAAATGAGATGACATTCATTTATTAAGCAGTGATAAAAAATGCACACATAATTTATTCATCCACTAAATTCACATTTTACCCTACATAGTAATAGTAAATAGTGATTACACAATTTGGGGTGTAACACAGGATCTCTCGATGATGTCCATAAGGATTTAGAGAAGAAGGAATGGTGGAATTAATTGTTGATTTATGTTTGTGTTTTTTGTGAGATGTTTTTGTGATACTACCATGGCGAATACTTGCTTTGTTTGGTGTATTAAAGTTATTTTGAGACAATTCATGTAGTAGTTGTATGTTAGGTATTTCATACCTCTCTGTGTAATTGGCCCGAAAAGTTTTAACACAGCTCAACCATATATTCTAACATGGTTTTCGTATGTCTGGTATGAAAAAGAATATTCTTTGTGTGTCGAGTCAAAGTCCATGCAATGGATATAAAGCCACCTTGGTTATTAATACCTTGGTGCATCATTTTTGTTTGCTACATCAACATGATTGTTAAAGATACGAAGCATCTATGCAAAGCAAAAGTGAAACTCATCAATAACTAACAAACACCAAATTTTTATCAATCATCCAACACTTCTTCTAACTACTAGCTCCATCCTACATCAAAATATCATTAGTACCACATTCATCCATCTTGCATCCATAATTTCATCAGTACATATGATGACCATAGTAAAGCAATGAAAAAATCATGCATCGTGTATAATCATACATCACATATATAAGATATCATCATCCATTATATATTAGCATTCATCATATACAAAAAAAACATCATTTATCATATAGATATGTAAATCATCCATCCATCCACATCATATGCAAACATTAGAAAAGTACAAAACATGAACATAAGTATAAATCATCATCCATAATCATCTCATAACACATAATAAAGCATAACCGAAACATGGTATATCTCATATATCAAAAAAATTAAGAATGTCAAGTACATCATAAGGTAACATGTGTGATATTATAATACAGAAAAAAATACATATATATACAAGGCCTCTGTTGGGCCAATGAATGTATATACAAAATCATGTCTACAACATAAGTCTCTTATACAATGAACATCATAAAATATCAAGAAATAAATCATTCCTACTGCCCGGTCGGAGGTGGGGACCTCTAATGATCATGAATCTGATGAGGAGAGGGTTGTGGCATGACCAATGGTTGATCCAACTACCTAACTGACTAATCACTTGAATCAACTGCACTGGTAACTGTACTAGTCTCACCAAAGAGAGGATGTCTTCATCCTCTGGGAATGAAAACCTCATACAAAGTTTGGTAGTAGGTAGCCTCTCTCATAAATTGGTCTTGCTCTGATCTAAGAGCATCACGCTCTACCTTGAGGGTATCCCTCTCAGTGGTCACAACCTACACCTGCACCTCGGCAAAATGACGACACCCAATCTTAGTATCCTGCTCTGACTTGAGCATGTCCCTCTCTTGCCTGAAGCCATCTCTCTCCTTCCTGGCCACATCTCGCTCAACAGTCAGTGTTACAACTTGTGCCTTGACAACATGTCACCATACAATATCTACATCTCTAGCAGCTATCAACTGTACAACCTATGCTACCGTCGTTGCATCCCCAGGTGGAGGACCCTGTGCCTGATCCTGCTACATAAAATCATCATGTTGATCCTATTATCCATCCTACCTCGCTCTATCAAGCTGCCCAACAACAATCTTGACTTGTTATCTCTCACCCCATCAACTGATAATACCTTCTCTCCCAACAACTCACACAACGCCAACAAGATCTATGAACCAAAGAGGAACTCGACGAGCCCACCACTAATCATAATTAGGTGTAGTACTTGGATTTGCAGGTCCTATAGGCCACCCCCATCCAAATCAGACAGAGTGCTATATTTTTACTGCCTGTCAGCCGTCACGGTCTGGCCTAGAGTCTACGAACCTCTTGGGTGTTCACTCCAAAGCCTGGTAAGCTAATTAAAACAGATATTTATCACCAAACTAGTGAAGAACCCAATCTAGTAGATATCACTCAAGCAAAGAATGTACATGACCGATCAACCACTGTGTTTGTCTACATAATGGAAGTTGCTCTTGATCATCATGCCATGCATCACAATCTAACCATGGCCTCCAAACAAAACTAGGAATACCATCAATCACACGATGCCAGTAAGATAGGTGACTAGGCCACATTTAATGTAGAAAATTTCCATATATGTAAGAGTATGGATCCTCTAGATCCTGATCTAGGATACCATTAGGTCTAGTATATGGGATATGCTCCCAGGCCCACACATGTGGTAATGTGACACTAGTAGAAATGAAACTACCTCCCTGATAGGAAATCTCGTGCATATCTTGTATAAATGAGCAAGGATACATGAACCCCATGCATATCTAGTACCATGCTTAAACATATACTCAATACATACCCCCCAACCAATGGGAAACTATCTACCTTGCCGATCAGGAATGACGAGCCTAGAGACCAAAACACATAGAACTAATGAAACAGGACCTGCACTGCCAAAGAAAGGAGATAGGTCTATCTCTGACTCCACAACTTGCAGATGCCTAACATCAAGAATTCACTGTATAGCATGTGTACCCCATCCTACATAATAGGTCACAAGCTCTCCATGGAACAAAAAATGAAGAATCCTCCATATGTCCTCCAAGGTGATGGAGGCCTCGCTAGTCTGTAAGTGAAAAGGAAATGACTTAGAGTGCCATATCTCCATGAGGGTGATCATCATCGCTCTTATCAATGGGTATTTTTTCACTTCTCAACACAGACAATGCAAAAGTGTGATGTATCTCTTGAAAGGTGAAAATCTACAACTAAGTTTCAGAAAATCACCCCAAGGTCTCTCGGGTGTCAAGTCATGACAGTGCATGGAATAACTCAATTGCTTGATGTGATTTGCTGGTAATCACAAGGGGGCCACTACTAAATTTGACACCATTTTCCAACAGACGTTCGTCGGTCGTTCGACAAATCTTTGTCGGACAAGTGACGAAATGATGAAAATATTTTCATCGCTGTTTTTTCGTCGAAAGGTTGATGATGAATTAAGTGTCGAAATAATGGCACAAATTCATCGGTCGTCAGCATCATAAAATGACTCGGACTTTCGTTAGAATATTGACGAAAACTTCGTGTATCCACTGATGAATTACACCAGAAGTTCGTTGCCATTTCGACGAAATGGGAAAGGAGTAGCGTCGAAACAACACCAGACATTCATCACCATTTCAACGAAATGGGCAAGGAGTAGCGTCGAAACAACAACAAAATTTCATCAAAATTACGATGAAATGGGCAAGTAGTAGCGTCGAAACAACACCAAAATTTCATTGAAATTGCGATGAAATGGGAAAGTAGTAGCGTCGAAACAACACTAAAAGTTTGTTGAAATTGCAACGCAATGGGCAAGGAGTTACAATGAAACCTTCGTCATAGCTATAGCAACTTTTTCGAACCTTTTCGACGATTCATCGATGGGTTTCGTCGAAATTGCGATGAAACAATACAATTTTTTTTAAAAAAAATATTCGTTGAAATGTACCATCGCGGAGACTGACGACTGATCATACATACAGACTACATATTGGTTTAATGCTTCAAAAGATGCATTTCTTATATTGAAAAGTGCATTACCTTATTGAGCTTCTCTTTGTTTTGAGAATAATTTAATATGCTCTACTTAATAGGGCCAACCACGTGACAGTGGAAGCTCATTTGGCCCGTCCCCCCCCCCCCTCACATCACTCTCAATTCCCCATACCCAATCATATAACATTAATCATTCATTCATCCATTAATAACATATAACATTCATTCATTCATCCATTAATAACATATAACATTCATTCATTCATCCATTAATAACATATAACATTCATTCATCCATTAATAACATATAACATTCATTCATTAACATATAGCATTCATTAATTAACATATTCACATTCATTCATTAACATATAATATTCATTCTTTCATTTTTTACATATTATCAAAAATATGGTTGTCATGATATGATTACAATCACTTTTTTCTTTTTTTCTTTTTTAAAGCTAAGAAAATTTGAAGTGGAGTATCATTTTTTAAATCATTTGTCCCCCCTTTAGTTGTTCTGCCCTCTGCTCGTGGTGATCTTAATGTCGCCTAGTGATGCGCTCATGGCGTGGATCTTTTGCTGCAAGGAGAGTGCAATAAGAAAATATTAAACTAATATGTTTTATTATTATTGCCTGATATTTCATTAATTAAGAACATTAGAGTGGTTCTCTTTACTTGATGGGTCATCATGTTCTGTTTTATAGAATCCCATGCTCGCGACACCCTCTAAATCTTGATCTGCGGAACTGAAACATGAAAGGTTACATTAATTAATACACAGTGAAATTAAATATGTTTAAGAGAACATGAGGTGGTCCTCTTTTGATGGGCCACATCACGTATTCTTAATCAATATCTCCTTTGATCATATACTCCAACCGCGTTGATCACTCTACATATAAGGTAACCGAAAATTTACATTAATTAATACACCAATTGCAATTAAATATGTTTAAAGAACTTTCGAGTGGTCCTCTTTACCTGATGGGGCTACATCATGTTCCTAATCTTCTCTATCCTCATCATGCTCAACATGTTGATCACCCTCTACATGCTCTAAAGTATAGGGATGCACACCGCGGCCTTTATCTTCACTCCCACCCTCACCGGATTTGCATTCGATGTCATGTCTTGATATTATATTCTTGAAATGTTTAAAACAAATAGGAATGTAATTACTTTATGGTGAAATTAATATTGAATAGATTGCACAAGTATTCAATTTTAGATAAACTTTATTGAGTTTATTTACCTGCATGTCGGATGCAATGGAAGATTGTGTTTGCCCAGTCAAGACTCTTAGGCATTCAACCACAACTCCATAGCCTTGCTGGAAGGCAATCTTCAGGTCCTCTTCTGTGGGAACTTTTTTGAATTCAGAGCCCTACATTTTTTCATAAGATCATGAATTTTTCTTCTATAGTGTGATAAAACCAAAATTGTTTTCAATTTATTAATTGGATACAATATTTCATTTATTGATACTTACAATTCATGCGGCTAATTTCAAAGAACCACCAGAGAAAAGTTTGTGTTGCCTATTTTTTTCTAGTCTTTCCTTTGTTGCCTTCGATGTGTCTGGTAGCCTATGAAAATTTTGAAATACGTTAGATTATGTAAAAATAAAGAGTAATCAATATATAATTACATTGTTGATAGTATCACATTCCTTCCTTGGCCTGGTGGTGTCTTTCCTTTTTTCTTTTTAGCCTTCTCCTTTCCATCTGACACCAGGTCCTTCCACTCCCTCTTTGGAATCATGGGGGGACGCTCGTACTTTTTGTTCTTCTCTAAATGTGACCTATATTGGTCCCTCGCATACTTTAGACAGGTATCACCTTTCTTAAGGACCTCGGTTTGGTTGAATGTTTTATCACCGAATAGCACAACTAAACGGTTAATGAGCTCATATTTTAAATCTTTATTTTGGGCATTCCACTGTGTACGTATGGTGGGCCCAAAGAGCTCCAATGTAATATCACTTAGATGTTTATAAAAAACATCATTTCCTGTAAAATGATCATGGGATCAATAGTCTAAAAAGAGTGATCAATAAGTAAATTTCAATTGGATTATATATAATAATAATTAAAACATTTTAAAGTACCTGGGACCTTCTCTATCTTTATGGGAATGAAATCCTTGGTCACCACAAGCGTGACTGGAAATGTTCTCGTACTAGTAATACAAGAAGATCTAGGAAATGCTGCTAAAACATCACCAGTACTAGTGGCCTCTGCATCCCCAGGTACATGTCCTGGCGCATGTTCTGGTATGTGTTTGCTGCCAGAGGGTGCATTAATGGATGCATGCATGGTATGTGTTGCCAAAATTTCAAACGACAATATAGGCACGGATGATGGGGTCAAATGATGTGATGTATGTGTAGGAAGATCAGGATGGACACTTGTACCAACCCTCACTCCTCGAAAAGCACTTGCAGTGCCCTGATCATGGCCAGGAGTATCATGAGGAGAAAAATAACCCTATAAAAACAACACATATTTTAGTTCATCACATAAAAGAGTACAAAATATAAAACCATGAATGAACTTATGTTATAATTAAAGACCTCATGACAGCTTACTTGCAAGTTTGTAATCTCTCAGTCAATATTTTAACCCTCTCTCTTATCTCATTTGTTTGAGGCACTATGAACATCAACTTAACTATTTCTTGATTGCATTTTTTTTGGATCTTCTTTATCATATCAAGAGGGCTTGCTGAATAAGCGATGTCATCATCACAAAATATTGATTACACCTCACTATGGATGCTCTCCTCTACTGCTGGTGCCTTTCCCCGATCAATCGACTGCAATAAGAATATTAAAAACATTATCGAAATTAACCCAAAAAACTTATGAAAAAAACATAATAATAAAACATTTTGCTCGTATCTAATTTGTACAATTACAATGAGGTAAACCTGTCGGGTAGAAGCGTCTGAAGATACATCACAATCTATGCTCTAGGACAAAGCCTTCTCCGTACGATCAATGTCCCCCTGTGACAAAAATTAAATATAAAAAAACATTACCGAAATGAAACCAATACACTTATGAAAAAAAACATAAGAATAAAATGGTATATTGGAGTCATTAATTAGAGGTTGGGTAAAATGGTACATAGTACATACCACTCCCATAGTAACTGTGTTTGTAACTAAGCGATTCAAATTGCAATTGATTATCAACTCTTCCCCTACAGTTATTGATTTTATCGCACATACAAATACACAGTTTCCCTCGTGCGCCTCAAATATGCAATTGGGTTGCTTATTTGTTGACCTGTGTACTATTTATAAACCCCGCAATATTCCCTCGATGCTTTTGGCATTCTCACAATGTACACCATCCTTTATTTTGATCCTTATCTTTTAGTTGTATATAATTTGCTGACAGTGCATACCACGATAATTTCCATGTATATCAACCAATTGCATCCAATCTTGTAATTGTACTGTGTCTCCAACATACCCATATCAATTTAGTAACTTTGTCGAATAGTAATCTTTTATGCCGGGCCCATACAGGGCCCTAAACCATGTAATGACGATGGTGTTATGTGATATATCCTGTTGGACACAAAACGCGTTTATTGGAGGAAGTCTTTGGGTACCCATTGTTTCCGTAGATGTTTGTACCTCAAGGGAACCTCGACATTGCCTATGCTCTCATCATCATAAGAACATGACCCCCCTTCAGCAAGAAAAAATTCCATGCATTTATAGAATTTTGTTCTAATCTTTGGACCTCTAGTTGATCTCCCTATTTTAGACATACTGCATGTCTCGCTTTCCTCTTCTCTTCCTAAATTTCCCTTGCTCGAGGAAGACAGATCTGACAAATACCTATTTGGTGGTACCTGCACTCATAAGGATGTTGGATGAAGTTCTTTCATGGTGATTTGATCCCAAGGTGACATTATAATTAATCTATCATTTCATCGCTAGAATTTCACAGGTTATAAGGTAATCAAGTCTTGATAGATTGCAAGCTATTGTTACTACTGTCCAAATGTGTCCATCACAAATCAAATCTACTTAACATTTTAACTCCAAAACTTTGTAACAAGTGTTAAATGTGACTATGGTCCACCAGTTACACAACCAAGGCCTCAAATGTATTCTCTAATTGTAATCAAAGGACTTTTTCTCTTCATTAAAGTAAATAAACTTCAAGGGAAACACCACCAAGTGGTTTATTGGACACCTACATGACTAAAAAGAAGTAAACAAATTTACATTTACCTATATAAGTTCAAGTGGTTAGTGGGGAGGGAGTGTGTACTAGGACTAGTTAAGTCATCATAAGTTTATGCTTTCGCAATAAAAATTGTTTAAGTCATCTTAAATCTCCATATGTCTAATTGCTAGGAGAATTTTGGTATGTTTTTAAGGTAGGATGATTGATGAAAGAGCCCAAAGACTAGCCTTCTTCCATGGTATCCAAAAATAATATAGTAGCCTCTCTTTATACGCTTGGACATGATTTAAAGAATTTAGCTAGGAATTATTCATTTAACCTAAGGTTTTCTCATAATGCCATCATTTGAAAAGTATGATCAAATTCTTCTATTATGAAGAATTGGTCTATGTGCCTCTAGTAATCACTATAAATGTTTGTAAGGATAAAATGACTAATTGCATCAGGTAGGAGAGAATCAACTTTGAGTTCTTCAAAGATTATATTCCTCTATTCATAATTTTTAAGGGTTGTGTGTGGAGGAGGTTATCACCACCAAGAAGGGAGGAGACCTTTCCTTGTATTCTTTTATAATTTTCATTATTCTTATTTATTTTACACTTACATTTACAAATACACATACATATGCATTTACTGTTTTCATTTATTTTTCATGTAGTTTAATAGTTTGATCGATTTCATAGTATATGTGTTGAAGACTTTAGAATTTCAATTACATTAATTTATGGATATGTTGTATCTATAACACTACAAAACCATATGCTCTTTTCATTTACACTTGCATTTAGAAATACACATTTATATACAGAGATATAGATTTCTTTAATAATATGTTGCATTTATTGTTCTAGGAGAGGTAGAGAGAGAGAGAGAATTAGGAGGGGGAAGGGAGAGGGGAAGAGTGTTGAGGGTAGAGGATAGAAGGTTTAAGGGTTTATGGTTGAGGAGGTAGGAGGGAGAGACTTGAGAGAGAGAGAGAGAGGGAGGGAGTGGGAGAGAGATAAAGGAAG
>VDFB02263923.1:14389-50422 GCA_007258455.2 Sequoia sempervirens
TACTATATCTTGTGTAAGAGGTCCCGTGGATACTATTGTAATTGTAGGATGCATGAATAGGGAGTAGGATGAGAAATAAAGAAGGTATAGCTACTGTCCTCAATAGTTTTGTGAAGAAAAGCATGTGAAATGAGAGGTTCAAGCCTAGGTTTCAACAAAACATGTATGGGAGATCTGATTTTATGAATTTTTATCCATGTACAGACCTAATGGATTGTTTTTGAACACTGAATATAAATAATATACATACACACACACACGCACATATATATATATATATATATATATGTATATATTATATATATTTTAAATGTGAAATGTAATCTGAATTCTTTGGATCTCTCTAGAACAATAATGTATATCATTAAAAAGTCTATATCTATGTATATAAATGTGTATTTCTAATGCAAATTAATGAAGTCACAAAAGAGCATATGGTTTTTGTAGTGTTATAGATACAACATATCCATAAATTAATGTAATTGGAATTCTAAAGTCTTAAACACATATAATATGAAATTGATCAAACTATTAAACTACAAGAGAAATAAATGAAAATGGTAAATGCATATGTATGTGTATTTGTAAATGTAGGTGTAAAATAAATAAGAATAATGAAAATTATAAAAGAATACAAGGAAAGGTCTCCTCCCTTCTTGGTAGTGATAACCTCCTCCACACACAACCCTTAAAAATTATGAATAGAGGAATATAATCTTTGAAGAAATCAAAGTTGATTCTCTCCTACCTGATGCAATTAGTCATTTTATTCTTACAAATATTTATAGTGATTACTAGAGGCACATAGACCAATTCTTCATAATAGAAGAATTTGATCATACTTTTCCAATGATGGCATTATGAGAGAAAACCTTAGGTTAAATGAATAATTCCTAGCTAAGTTCTTTTAAATCATGTCCCAGCGTATAAGAGAGCTGCTTTACTATGTGTACGGTTACCATGGAGAAAGGCTGGTCTTTTGGGCTCTTTCATCAATCATCCTACCTTAAAACATACCAAAGTCTGTAG
The DNA here is from genome assembly GCA_007258455.2 of Sequoia sempervirens. NCBI lineage: Eukaryota > Viridiplantae > Streptophyta > Pinopsida > Cupressales > Cupressaceae > Sequoia > Sequoia sempervirens. The sequence continues at coordinate 15,419 of VDFB02263923.1, forward strand.
CAATTAGACATAGGAAGATTTAAGATGACTTAAAAAAAAAATATTGCCAAAGCATAAACTTATGATGACTTAACTGGGCCTAGTACACACTCCCTCCCCATTAACCACTTAGACATATGGAAATTAAATGTAAATTTGCTGCTATTTTTAGTCATGTAGGTGTCCAATAAACCACTTGGTGTTGTTTCCCTTCAAGTTTATTTACTTGAATGAAGAGCAAAAGTCCTTTGATTACAATTAGAGAATACATTTGAGGCCTTGGTTGTGTAACTGGTGGACCATAGTCACATTTAACACTTGTTACAAAGTTTTGGAGTTAAAATGTTAAGTAGATTTGATTTGTGATGGACACATTTGGACAGTAGTAACAATAGCTTGCAATCTATCAAGACTTGATTACCTTATAACCTGTGAAATTCTAGCGATGAAATGATAGATTAATTATAATGTCACCTTGGGATCAAATCACCATGAAAGAACTTCATCCAACATCCTTATGAGTGCAGGTACCACCAAATAGGTATTTGTCAGATCTGTCTTCCTCGAGCAAGGGAAATTTAGGAAGAGAAGAGGAAAGCGAGACATGCAGTATGTCTAAAATAGGGAGATCAACTAGAGGTCCAAAGATTAGAACAAAATTCTATAAATGCATGGAATTTTTTCTTGCTGAAGGGGGGTCATGTTCTTATGATGATGAGAGCATAGGCAATGTCGAGGTTCCCTTGAGGTACAAACATCTACGGAAACAATGGGTACCCAAGGAACTTCCTCCAATAAGCAAGCGATTTTGTGTCAACAAGAGGATATATCACATAACACCATCGTCATTACATGGTTTGGGCCTATTTTTCATGGACGGCATAAAGGTCTATTATGACAAAGTTATTGAATTGATGGAGTATTTTGAACCCTGTTAGAGTTGCAAATATTGGATGTAGCCGGTTCGATATACACGAAGTATGCGTAGGTATGCACTGTCAGCAAATTATATACAACTAAAGATAAGGATCAAAATAAAGGAGTGGCTATGTACATTGATGGAAGGCCAAAAGCATCAGGGAATATTGCAGGGTTTATAAAGCGATTACCGCGACACGGGTCAACAAATAAACAGCAATTTATATTTGAGCGCCACCGAAGGGAAGCTATTATTGTTTGTATGTTAGATAAAATCAATAGCGTAGGGGAAAGAGTTGATAATCAATTGCAATTTGAATCACTTAGTTACAAACACAGTTACTATGGGGGTGGTACGTACTATGTACCATTTTACCCAACCTCCAATTAATGACTCCAATATACCATTTTATTCTTATGTTTTTTTTCATAAGTGTATTGGTTTCATTTCGGTAATGTTTTTTTATATTTAATTTTTGTCACAGGGGGACATTGATCGTACGGAGAAGGCTTTGTCCTAGAGCATAGATTGTGATGTATCTTCAGACGCTTCTACCCGACAGGTTTACCTCATTGTAATTGTACAAATTAGATACGAGCAAAATGTTTTATTATTATGTTTTTTTCATAAGTTTTTTGGGTTAATTTCGATAATGTTTTTAATATTCTTATTGCAGTCGATTGATCGGGGAAAGGCACCAGCAGTAGAGGAGAGCATCCATAGTGAGGTGTAATCAATATTTTGTGATGATGACATCGCTTATTCAGCAAGCCCTCTTGATATGATAAAGAAGATCCAAAAAAAATGCAATCAAGAAATAGTTAAGTTGATGTTCATAGTGCCTCAAACAAATGAGATAAGAGAGAGGGTTAAAATATTGACTGAGAGATTACAAACTTGCAAGTAAGCTGTCATGAGGTCTTTAATTATAACATAAGTTCATTCATGGTTTTATATTTTGTACTCTTTTATGTGATGAACTAAAATATGTGTTGTTTTTATAGGGTTATTTTTCTCCTCATGATACTCCTGGCCATGATCAGGGCACTGCAAGTGCTTTTCGAGGAGTGAGGGTTGGTACAAGTGTCCATCCTGATCTTCCTACACATACATCACATCATTTGACCCCATCATCCATGCCTATATTGTCGTTTGAAATTTTGGCAACACATACCATGCAGGCATCCATTAATGCACCCTCTGGCAGCAAACACATACCAGAACATGCGCCAGGACATGTACCTGGGGATGCAGAGGCCACTAGTACTGGTGATGTTTTAGCAGCATTTCCTAGATCTTCTTGTATTACTAGTACGAGAACATTTCCAGTCACGCTTGTGGTGACCAAGGATTTCATTCCCATAAAGATAGAGAGGTCGAGGGTACTTTAAAATGTTTAAATTATTATTATATATAATCCAATTGAAATTTACTTATTGATCGCTCTTTTTAGACTATTGATCCCATGGTCATTTTGCAGGAAATGATGTTTTTATAAACATCTAAGTGATATTACATTGGAGCTCTTTGGGCCCATGCATTACCTGATGGAATGCCCAAAATAAAGAGATTTAAAATATTAGGACTCCATTAGCTTAGTTTAGTTGTATAATTGGGTGATAAAGCAATTTCAACCAAGCCAAGAGGTCCATAGAAGGTGATACTGTCTAAAAGTATCGCGAGGGACAATATAGATCACATTTAGAGAAAGAACAAAAATCGCGGCGTCCCCATCAGTTCAAAGAGGGGAGTGGAAGGACACGGTGTCCGGATGATGGAAAGGAAGGCTAAAAGAAAAAAGAGGAAAAGACACCACCGGGCCAAAAGGAAGGAATGTGATACTATCAACAATGTAATTATATCTTTTGATTACTCTTTCTTTTTACATAATCTAACATATTTCAAACTTTTCATAGGTTGCGACACATGAAAAGAGAGGCAACAAAGGCAAGACAGAAAAGCACGGGAAACACAAACTTGGCTCTGGTGGTTATATGAAATTAGTCGCACGAATTGTAAGTATTAATAAATGAAATATTGCATCCAAATTATAATAAATTGAAAACAATTTTGGTTTTATCACACTATAGAAGAAAAATTCATGATCTTATGAAAAAATGTAGGGCTCTGAATTCAACAAAGTTCCAAAAGAAGAGGACCTGAAGATTTCCTTCCAGCAAGGCTATGGAGTTGTGGTTGAATGCCTAAGAGTCTTGACTGGGCAAACACAATCTTCCATTGCATCCGACATGCAGGTAAATAAACTCAATAAAGTTTATCTAAAATTGAATACTTGTGCAATCTATTCAATATTAATTTCCACCATAAAGTAATTACATGCCTATTTGTTTTAAACATTCAAGCAATGATAATACTGCACATGACATTGGAATGCAACCTGGTGAGGGTGGAACTAGCGATGAATGAAGGTCATGGTGTGCATCATGTTACTTTAGAGCATGATCAACATGTTGAGCATGATCAGCCTAGAGAAGATTAGGAACATGATGTGGCCCCATCAAGTAAAGAGGACCACTCTAAAGTTATTTTAAACATATTTAGTTGCAATTGGTGTATTAATTAATGTAACCTTTAAGTGTTTCAACTTTAGAGCATGTAGAGAGTGTGATCAACGTGTTGAGTATGATGGGAGCTAGAATATCAAGAACATGATGTGGCCCCATGGTGAAAGGACCACCACTGTAATTCTATGTAAGCTGCTAATTTCGGTGGTGTATTAATTAATGTAACCTTTCGTGTTTCAACTGTAGATTAGGATTTAGAGAGTGTTCAGCATGTTGAGCATGATTCTATAACAAAATTTTAGGAATATGATGTGGACCCATTAGGTAAAGAGAACCACTCTAATGTTCTTTTAATTAATGAAATACTTGTAGCAATAATAATAAAACATATTAGTTTAACATTTCTTTCTTACTTGGCCAGACCCCTCCTTCTTGGCCCGGCATCCATGTCATGAAGCGGGCGACTAAGTACATTAGATCGCGAGCAGAGGGAAAAACAACTAAAGGGGGGACATATATTGATTTAGAAAATGATACTCCACTTGAGCTTTATGTAGCTTTAAAAAAGAAACAAAAAAAAAAGTGATTGTAATCATATCATGACAACCATATTTTTGATAATATGTAAAAACTGAAAGAATGAATATTATATGTTAATGAATGAATGTGAATATGTTAATTAATGAATGTTATATGTTAATGAATGAATGTTATATATTATTAATGGATGAATGAATGATTATATGTTATTAATGGATGAATGAATGAATACTATATGTTATTAATGGATGAATGAATGAATGTTATATGTTATTAATGGATGAATGAATGATTAATGTTATATGATTGGGTATGGGGAATTGAGAGTGATGTGAGGGGGGGGGGGGACGGGCCAAATGAGCTTCCACTGTCACGTGGTTGGCCCTATTAAGTAGAGCATATTAAATTATTCTCAAAACAAAGAGAAGCTCAATAAGGTAATGCACTTTTCAATATAAGAAATGCATCTTTTGAAGCATTAAACCAATATGTAGTCTGTATGTATGATCAGTCGTCAGTCTCCGCGATGGTACATTTCAACGAATATTTTTTTTAAAAAAAATTGTATTGTTTCATCGCAATTTCGACGAAACCCATCGATGAATCGTCGAAAAGGTTCGAAAAAGTTGCTATAGCTATGACGAAGGTTTCATTGTAACTCCTTGCCCATTGCGTTGCAATTTCAACAAACTTTTAGTGTTGTTTCGACGCTACTACTTTCCCATTTCATCGCAATTTCAATGAAATTTTGGTGTTGTTTCGACGCTACTACTTGCCCATTTCATCGTAATTTTGATGAAATTTTGTTGTTGTTTCGACGCTACTCCTTTCCCATTTCGTTGAAATGGTGATGAATGTCTGGTGTTGTTTCGACGCTACTCCTTTCCCATTTCGTCGAAATGGCAACGAACTTCTGGTGTAATTCATCGGTGGATACACGAAGTTTTCGTCAATATTCTAACGAAAGTCCGAGTCATTTTATGATGCTGACGACCGATGAATTTGTGCCATTATTTCGACACTTAATTCATCATCAACCTTTCGACGAAAAAACAGCGATGAAAATATTTTCATCATTTCGTCACTTGTCCGACAAAGATTTGTCGAACGACCGACGAACGTCTGTTGGAAAATGGTGTCAAATTTAGTAGTGGCCCCCTTGTGATTACCAGCAAATCACATCAAGCAATTGAGTTATTCCATGCACTGTCATGACTTGACACCCGAGAGACCTTGGGGTGATTTTCTGAAACTTAGTTGTAGATTTTCACCTTTCAAGAGATACATCACACTTTTGCATTGTCTGTGTTGAGAAGTGAAAAAATACCCATTGATAAGAGCGATGATGATCACCCTCATGGAGATATGGCACTCTAAGTCATTTCCTTTTCACTTACAGACTAGCGAGGCCTCCATCACCTTGGAGGACATATGGAGGATTCTTCATTTTTTGTTCCATGGAGAGCTTGTGACCTATTATGTAGGATGGGGTACACATGCTATACAGTGAATTCTTGATGTTAGGCATCTGCAAGTTGTGGAGTCAGAGATAGACCTATCTCCTTTCTTTGGCAGTGCAGGTCCTGTTTCATTAGTTCTATGTGTTTTGGTCTCTAGGCTCGTCATTCCTGATCGGCAAGGTAGATAGTTTCCCATTGGTTGGGGGGTATGTATTGAGTATATGTTTAAGCATGGTACTAGATATGCATGGGGTTCATGTATCCTTGCTCATTTATACAAGATATGCACGAGATTTCCTATCAGGGAGGTAGTTTCATTTCTACTAGTGTCACATTACCACATGTGTGGGCCTGGGAGCATATCCCATATACTAGACCTAATGGTATCCTAGATCAGGATCTAGAGGATCCATACTCTTACATATATGGAAATTTTCTACATTAAATGTGGCCTAGTCACCTATCTTACTGGCATCGTGTGATTGATGGTATTCCTAGTTTTGTTTGGAGGCCATGGTTAGATTGTGATGCATGGCATGATGATCAAGAGCAACTTCCATTATGTAGACAAACACAGTGGTTGATCGGTCATGTACATTCTTTGCTTGAGTGATATCTACTAGATTGGGTTCTTCACTAGTTTGGTGAGCAATAGACTTGCTTTGTCGATGTTTACTAGGATCACTTTGGGAGGACCACCCAAGAGGTTCAGGTGGGGGGACTCTAGGCTGATCGTGACGCAATAGTAGCAAAGTTTATAGCACTTGCCCCATTTGGATGGGGGTGGCCTATAGGACCTGCAAATCCAAGTACTACACCTAATTATGATTAGTGGTGGGCTCGTCGAGTTCCTCTTTGGTTCATAGATCTTGTTGGCGTTGTGTGAGTTGTTGGGAGAGAAGGTATTATCAGTTGATGGGGTGAGAGATAACAAGTCAAGATTGTTGTTGGGCAGCTTGATAGAGCGAGGTAGGATGGATAATAGGATCAACATGATGATTTTATGTAGCAGGATCAGGCACAGGGTCCTCCACCTGGGGATGCAACGACGGTAGCATAGGTTGTACAGTTGATAGCTGCTAGAGATGTAGATATTGTATGGTGACATGTTGTCAAGGCACAAGTTGTAACACTGACTGTTGAGCGAGATGTGGCCAGGAAGGAGAGAGATGGCTTCAGGCAAGAGAGGGACATGCTCAAGTCAGAGCAGGATACTAAGATTGGGTGTCGTCATTTTGCCGAGGTGCAGGTGTAGGTTGTGACCACTGAGAGGGATACCCTCAAGGTAGAGCGTGATGCTCTTAGATCAGAGCAAGACCAATTTATGAGAGAGGCTACCTACTACCAAACTTTGTATGAGGTTTTCATTCCCAGAGGATGAAGACATCCTCTCTTTGGTGAGACTAGTACAGTTACCAGTGCAGTTGATTCAAGTGATTAGTCAGTTAGGTAGTTGGATCAACCATTGGTCATGCCACAACCCTCTCCTTATCAGATTCATGATCATTAGAGGTCCCCACCTCCGACCGGGCAGTAGGAATGATTTATTTCTTGATATTTTATGATGTTCATTGTATAAGAGACTTATGTTGTAGACATGATTTTGTATATACATTCATTGGCCCAACAGAGGCCTTGTATATATATGTATTTTTTTCTGTATTATAATATCACACATGTTACCTTATGATGTACTTGACATTCTTAATTTTTTTGATATATGAGATATACCATGTTTCGGTTATGCTTTATTATGTGTTATGAGATGATTATGGATGATGATTTATACTTATGTTCATGTTTTGTACTTTTCTAATGTTTGCATATGATGTGGATGGATGGATGATTTACATATCTATATGATAAATGATGTTTTTTTTGTATATGATGAATGCTAATATATAATGGATGATGATATCTTATATATGTGATGTATGATTATACACGATGCATGATTTTTTCATTGCTTTACTATGGTCATCATATGTACTGATGAAATTATGGATGCAAGATGGATGAATGTGGTACTAATGATATTTTGATGTAGGATGGAGCTAGTAGTTAGAAGAAGTGTTGGATGATTGATAAAAATTTGGTGTTTGTTAGTTATTGATGAGTTTCACTTTTGCTTTGCATAGATGCTTCGTATCTTTAACAATCATGTTGATGTAGCAAACAAAAATGATGCACCAAGGTATTAATAACCAAGGTGGCTTTATATCCATTGCATGGACTTTGACTCGACACACAAAGAATATTCTTTTTCATACCAGACATACGAAAACCATGTTAGAATATATGGTTGAGCTGTGTTAAAACTTTTCGGGCCAATTACACAGAGAGGTATGAAATACCTAACATACAACTACTACATGAATTGTCTCAAAATAACTTTAATACACCAAACAAAGCAAGTATTCGCCATGGTAGTATCACAAAAACATCTCACAAAAAACACAAACATAAATCAACAATTAATTCCACCATTCCTTCTTCTCTAAATCCTTATGGACATCATCGAGAGATCCTGTGTTACACCCCAAATTGTGTAATCACTATTTACTATTACTATGTAGGGTAAAATGTGAATTTAGTGGATGAATAAATTATGTGTGCATTTTTTATCACTGCTTAATAAATGAATGTCATCTCATTTAATATTATATAAAGGAATGCATTTATGTGATGGATGGTTATTGAATTAATATTCTAACGATGGAGATGTATTATGTGTAATGCATGTTTTGTGAACAAATTGACTACCATGTGCTTGTGATAGTTTGATGCAGGTATATGTTCAATTCCTCTAGGCGGAGGGGAAGTATCACTCAAGAGAGGATCTTGGTTAGGTAACCAATAACATAACCTATCTGAGATTACACACACCACAATAGAATAATTGAGTTGGGTTATCATGTGGAAGTTGGTAAGACATCCCTAGTCAATATGTTTGCATTAGTAAGGGTCTTGATTACTACTGAATGCATGCTTTGATGATGATTATCCATTTGAGCTTGTGAGTCCTTCCTTATCCTACTATGTTTGTTTGTGTGGTTGAATGAGTATTGGGATATATGCATACATGTATATATATGCATAAGTCAGCGTACAAATATGATGGATATAATGGGATGTCCATACGAGTGCGATGACATATGTATAGATATGCATATAAATGATTGCTATAATGCTTTTGTCATGAAATTCATGATCATTCGGATAATGAATGGATCATTTGACTATCATATTGCTATATAGTATACATATATATATATAATATGTATTATGTGAAGGCTATCCTACTATATTCATTTGTGTATCGAATGGATACATACTTGATAAACATGGAGTGTATATATGTGTATATGCGTGTGCACATATTAGATATGTATATGCACATATATGTATATGTGTATGTTTTGATTATTGGATAGTTTGGAATATACTTATATAGGAGCTCATATAAATATATATATACACACATAAGCATTCACGCTTATTAGAGGAGTGTGTGCATATATATAATGATATATAATTTATATTATTATAAATGTGATTGATATCTTGCATGTATTCATTGGTATATCAAACATATTTATACTTTATTCCTATAGAGGTCAACATAGTATAAATTCCAACATATACTTATACAACGGTGAAACATGTATATATATATGCTTTCAAGTATACATAGTGGTAAATATATATATATATATATATATATATATATATATATCATATATGTTTGTAAATATATATATATATATATATAATATAATATTTGGATATATAATATTATATATGGTATATATACATACATGATTTCAAAACGTTGTATTATTTATATATAGCACATTGTATGCATGTGTAGTTTCATATTTAAATGAACATAGGCACAAAAGTGAGAAGGAAAGATCTCTTAGGGCGAAGTATATTGTTGTTTATCTTGATAGCATATAGATACGCCACATGAGTACTATGATGTCGTTAACAAGACTTTGTCAAACAAGAGTAAAGACTTTTGGCCAACACATAAGAACTAGAATGAAACATGGGAAGCAATGTTAAGTAAGCCATGTGCCTGTGGAGGTTGTGAACTTTGGAAGAATATGATAATTTCTTTGAGATTGACTATCTAAATAAATGATTATTAACCGATTTGTGATGCTATTTATATGGCTTAGAAGTCGATAATCATGGAAAACTTAATGGACGAAACCCTGAGATGAATACGACTGTATTCATGAGACATTTTTAATGCTCTTGTTGTCATACTAAAGAAATTATATAAATCTGCAAACTGTTTAAACATTAAAGTCAATAATGGGAAAGGTTGATTCCTTTATGTATCATGGACTTGGTCAACAACATCACCATGATTTTTTGTAAAAAATAAAACAGTTGTTAAATACATTGAACAATCGATGACTTTGTCTAATCAATTAAGTATATGAGTTGATACTCAACATAGACTAAGTCAATGCTATTATCGGTGGCATGCTTTTGTTATTGATTGTTTCTCTTGAGAGTAAAATCATGCCACCTTTGTATTATGTTTATCATAGAAATATTCATATTGTTGACAGTCGAACTCTATCACATGGAGAGTTGATATATTCTCCAATTGTTATCAATAAGTGGGTCAATCTATTGGTATTCAAGTTGAGTCTTTACTTATTCGCCATCTTTCAAAGTTGTGTTAGTGGTGTTGCTACACATGCTTGTTGTTGTCAATATCATGCCTAAACTGTAGACAGTGTAGTTACTTGCTTGTTGTATAAATAGCAATAAGAGTTCATTTGTTTGGGACACCTCATTATTCCTCTTCTATTCATTAATTCCTATACAAAAGACTACATTTTGTACACTTTTCTATGTGCAGTATTTTGTCAAAACAGTGAGGGAGAGCTTTGAGTATTGAGAGAGTTTTATTATCCTTGAGGAGAAGCATTTTCCAACTTGGGAGTTAATATTTGTGAGACTTTGTTGGAGGATCAATAATGAGATAGTTCTTGTTCTAAAAGTGTTGAGACTGTAGCCAACCAAATTGGGAAGCTTAAACATAGGCATGCGAATATTATACTTTTGTTTATTCTACTTTTGAATGAGCTATGTATTGATTGATTAAACTAGACTTGTTGTCATTTGCACTTAGAAGAAATTATTGTTTGCTTTGAAAGAAAAGTGGAAACTATTTACCTTGTTGTACATTGTTTGTAAGTACTCCATAATAGGAGAGACTGTTTAAAATAGGTATTTAATTATACTAGATATGTTTGGAGAGATTGTTTGAACATGGGTTGCTCGTAGCTAGTTATTTGATTATAGATAACTAGTGGGTTAGTTCAGGGTTGAGAGGTTTAGTGAAACCTAGTGAGTTAGAGTTGCTGCTTGATAAGTGTCAATGTACACTTAAATACAAAGTTATCATATTGACAAGAGTAGGCTCATATCTTAAAACCTTTTAGTCAAAGAGGTGGTACTCTCGAATAGAATCATCTATTGTTATGACAATTCTTTGATTGAGGCTATGCATTGTGTTTATATTTACTTCATGATAGAAGGGATGTTTTTCGTAGGTATTGTTATTATACTAGATATGACCAAATGTAGACAAGCTTAAGGAACACTGATAGCTAGATATTTAATTATGCTAGATGGCTAGTAGGATACTCTTGGGATGGTTATCTAATGAAGGGACGGATCTAGTAGGTTACTCCTAGGAATGTTGTCCAGTGAAGGGAGGGAACTAGTACTTTGCTTTATAAGTTGTATTTCCTTAGGTTTTTTAAGAGATAGGTTATCCTGGGGAGTAGCTTTCCCGTGGAGATTGATTTCCTAGGCATATATATAATGGCCTTAAGTCAAAAGGAGCTTGCCATAGTGTAGGTGAATGGTAGACCATCGCTTGGTTATACTGAGTGAGAACACTTTGGCCAAAGTAGTGTGAAAGTTTGATGACTCCACTGTAGATAGTGTGATGCCGAGATTCCACTATCAATTCACCATGACCATTTTAATGCATGAGGGTTACCTAGCATAGATTATAAAATCCTAGTCATGTAGGACACAGCACTAAGCTCAAAGTGGTATGGTGTATGGGGTTACCCAACCAATACCTTCGTCGAAGGGTAGGGCCATCTATCATTGATAGATGTGCGAGGGACCCATATGAGTCTGTGGTTGGTGGAAAATCGTTTGAGTGATGCTTCTCCTCCTTAGCAGGTGACATAAGACTAAGGAATTAAAAGATGGATTCCTGGACCATCTATATCTTATACTCCGAAGCTCGATGGAGCTATGTTTGTAATTGTGTACATTCTTGGAATATTGTAATTTGTGAAATTATTATATTGCAATGGAATCCTCATTGTATATAGTTGACATCTGTTCAATATGATATCTATGCTTTGGGAAGAATTGTAAATTACTTTAGAATGCAATGACAAATTGGAATTTGTGTTAGTTCCATTATGCGTGTAACTTACATTATTGGAAGAAATTTTTTTATTGCTATGTCATGGCATCATGTTTTATTCACTTGAGGTGAAAACATTGAATATTTTACTGTGAAGAACACCGAGGTTGTTACATCCAAGGAATGTGGTATTGCAATAAATAAAAAAGATAAGACTATAAAAAGATAAACAATGTTTCAGTATCACTTGCCATAGTTGTTTTGATGTAAATCATGATGAAATCCATTAATGATGTCTATTGTAGGAACGTTATCCGTTAAGACTCATATTTAAGATTCTTGATATGATTTTCAAGTGGGTATGGTAGTCTATACTTAAGCATTGTTTTCACTTGATAGTTGTTTAATCGTTTCAATCTTTACTTTAGAATTTTTTATTTTTATGTTTATTTTTGTTGTTGTTTGTATTGTAAAAGGGTGGTGGTGACGATTGTTTATTATGGATGAAAAGTTTATTGTGGATTGTTGAAAATGGTGGTAGGACCTTTTTGATTTTCTGAGTTTATTTGATGTTGTTTTTGTTGTTTTTAGGAATTTTTATGAATGTTTTTGGATTTTGATAGGATATTTGAATGTTCTTTTTTTGTTTTGAAATGTTGGGGGACTAACCTAAGGCCTCAGGGGCGGATCAAAGATAATCCTTTCCTACTTTTTACACACAAAGACCAAGTAGTTCAACTAGTGTTGACATAAAGCATAACATGTTTTTGGGATTTTGATTGTTTTTTACTTTATTTTGATTTTGTTTGTTTTTTGGATGTTTTTTATTTTGATAGTTTTTCGGTCATGATGGGATTTACAAGAATCCAATCCACTACCAATTCTAGAAATTTTCCCCCCAGTTCGAGACAGGATAACCTTCATTAGGGGAGACAAATTTTGATAGTGCGGTAAGGTTCAACACCTGATTAGTTATCGAGCCATGGTTGGTTACACATTTATTATGGGACAAATGGGTGGATTCTTTAGATAGTGATGCAGGTTTTATTCAAACGTGTTAGGGTTAGAAGGAATATATATAATAGTTAAATGTAGATTTGATCAATAAAACAGAGAAATAAAACACATAAAAAATTATAGCAGAAATAAGACAACACAGAGAATTTAACGTGGTTCACTCAATTCGAGCTACATCCACAAAACCACAACCATCCAATGATTTTATTATCCAGTGCAAAACTTATTACAATCTCATGAATAATCACCTTTTTCTACATATTGTAACCCCCATCCCAACCCCTTATAACAAGCTTTTAGAAGCTTTCAAAAATTAGGGTTTAACAAAGTTGTTTTTATTCTTTTTCGGTGATTTTTCCTTTTTTGGTGACGATGAGAAAAAAATGGGAATTTTTTTTCTCGGGGGCTACCACTCTTGAACCCCTGCCCGGGGCCTGGCCTAGCCCCGGACCCCATCGAGGATATATGCCAGGGTGTATAGTATATCATGATCAGTCACCACATACCAATAATCTCCCACTTGGAGACTGATCAGGCTCCACACCAACACAAAATGTAGCGCCTATTTGCTAGGTTTTCACTATGGTACCTATTCTAGAAGCACCACAAAGTGGTTTTCACTTAAAAAACATTTTACTTCTCTCTATTATTTTTCTTTCTTTTTTATTTTTTTGATTTTTTATCTTTTTCGTTGGGATACTCTAATGTGTTCAAGTACAATTTTTTTTAAGATGGTTGTTGTTCAGTGGTTCGACTAAAGTTTCTCCTTTAGGAGCAGCCAATTGATAAGCTCTAGAGCCATAACTTGTTGTGACGATGAATGAACTGAGCCAGTTGGGTTCAAACTTCCCCTTCCCATCCTGATTCAGTTGGATCTTCTGGTTCTCTTTTAGTACTAAGTCACCAACTTGAAAGTTTTTATTTTTGATCTTTTTATTGTAGCTTCTTTTGAGCCGATTTTGAAAAACCTAGAGATGGTTTAACACATTCGAATACCTTTCATCTAGGAGTTCCAACTCATTTAATCTGGACACCTAATATTCCTCATTGTTGATCACGCCTTTTAGGGATACTCGCAGTGAGGGGATTTTGACTTCAATAGGTAAGATAACTTCAAATCCATAGACCAAGGAAAAAGTGTGGCACCTGTAGGTGTGCGAATATTGGTTTGGTAAGCCCATAGGGCTGGGTTTAGTTGCAAATTCCAATCACGACCAACGTCATTAATAGTCTTTTTTAGTATTTTTAGGATAGTTTTATTGGACACTTCAGCTTGACCATTTCCTTGGAGGTAGTAGGGCATGGAGAATCTATGCTGGATAGAAAACTTGGAACAAAGATCTTGGAAATCTTGGTTTTTGAATGGGGTTACGTTGTCCATTATGATGGTTTGGGGAATTCCATATCAACATATCAAATAATTCAATATGAACTTGGATATCTATGTCCATGTGATGTATGTTAATGGAATTGCTTCTATCCACTTTGTGAAACATTTAGTTGTTGTGATAACAAACTTGTGCCCATTGGAGGAACCATGAGATATCTTACCTACCAAGTCTAATCCCCACTGTGAGAAAGGACATGGTGTTGTTATAGGTCTTAGTTCCTATGTTGGTGTGTGAACAAGGTCATTGTGTTGGTTACACTAACGACATCTTTTGGAATATTGAATGCATTCATGTTCCATGGAAGGCCAATAGTACCCTATTCTCAACAATTTTTGTACTATATTCGATCCACTAGAGTGGGACCCACAAATGGCTTCATGTACCTCTTGTAGGGTGGTTTGTACTTAGTCTACGTTAAGAAATTGGAGTAAAGTATCATCTAAACTTCGATGATATAGAGTGTCTTCTAGGATAGCAAATCAGGAGGTTCTACAAATAAAGGTCTTCTTTTGGCTTGTCATTAAGTCTGGAGGTATAATACCATGTTGGATATAGTCGAATGTATCTTTGTACCATGGCGAGTTAGGACCGACAACATTACACACTAGTTCTGATTCTAGGATATCAAATGTCAGTATGAGTAGTTGCTCCATAAGGAATTTATACTTTGGAATGTTTTGTGGAATGTTGAGGATTGAACCTATCGTTGCCATAGCATTGATCACTTTGTTGTTGATTCAGGGAACTTGTTCAAAGGTGATGATGAAAAAATATTATTTGAAACTATCCACCATTATTTTACATGGTATCAACTTATCATCCTTTTTTTGATACTCATCATTTACTTGATTACCAGTTGAGAGTCTCCATAAACCTATAGTTTCTTTATCCTTCATTCTATGGCCATTTTGAGTCTTGTGATTAGTGCTTCATATTCCAAGATGTTATATGTACATGAGAAAGTAATTTTAGAAGCCTTAGGTATACTACCTCCTTGTTGTGTGAGAAATAAGATACCTACTCCTAAGCCATGTTGAGTGTGGGACCCATCAAAGTACAAGGTCCAAGAACTTGTTTGTTCTGTTAGCAGTATGAATTCATCTGGGAATTCTATTGTGAGAGGCTAATGATTATCCATTGTTGCTTCTGCTAGTTGATCTGTGATTTGTCCTTTGATAGCCTTTTAGTCTATGTACTCTATGTTGAACTCGCTCAATATCATCACCCATTTAGCAATCCAACCTGTTAGAGCTGTTTTTGCTAATAGATACTTTAGTGGATTTACTTTTGAGATCAACTTTACTTTTTTGTTCAAGATGTAGTGTCTCAACTTTTCTGCCACAAAGATGCTAGATAGACACACTATTTCTATAGGTGAATAGTTCAATTCATAGCCCACTAGTGTTTGGATGATATAGTAGACCACTCTTATTATTATCATTGAGTTGTGCTAAAAGAGCTCCTAATTTTGCTTGTGTTGTAGATACATAGACTATCATTGCTTTATCTGGAATAGGTGGAATTAATGCTAGAGGAGTGAGTAGGTACTCCTTGACTTGCTGCAATGCTTGATCACATCTACCATCCCACTTGAATGTGATGTCTTTATGCAGCAGATGGGTGAACGGATGACACTTTTTTTCCAATTCTGCAATGAATCTCCTAATGGATTGTAGTTTCCCCTATAGACTTCTTAGTTGCTTCAATGTCTTTGGAGGAGGAATTTCTAATATGGCTTTTTCCTTTGCAGGATCTACTTTGATGCCTCTTCTTGATACTATGTACCCTAGTAGTTTTCCATATGTTACTTTGAATACACACTTTTTTGGATTGAGCCTCAAGTTGTACTGTTCGAGCCTATCAAATACTTTTGCTAGGTTGGTAAAATGGTCTTATCATTTGATGGACTTTCCTAGTATGTCATCCACATAATCTTCCATGGTTCTATGCAACATATCATGAAATATTGTAGTCATTTCTCACTTATAGGTTGCCCTTGCATTCTTTAGACCGAATGGCATGACGTTCCAGTAGAAGGTCCCCCATGCACAATTGAATGCATTTTTATGTTGATCATTAGGGGATATATTTATCTAATTATATCCAGAGAAGTCATCCATTAGTGACAACATTTCATGCCTTGCAGTTAGATCTATGATCATATCGATGCTCGAAAGAGGGAAGTCATCTTTTGGGAATGTCTTGTTTAGATCTTGAAAGTTCATGTAGATTTTTATGCCCCTAGTAGGCATTGATACTGGTACTAGGTTTGACATCCATTCAGGATAATCAATTGGTTTGATGAAGCCCACCTCTAGCAGTTTCCACAGTTCTACTTTTACCAAAAGTGCTATGTGTGGATGCATCTTCCATAGCTTTTTCTTGATGTGTTTAGCTCCAATAAATATGACTAGGTGGTGTACGAACAATGCTAGATCTAGCCCTAGCATGTTTGCATATGTCCATGCAAATTTTATTTCCCTTTCATTGATGAATGCTAAGAAGTTCACCTTTTCTTCAGGATCAAGTGATGTTG
Organism: Sequoia sempervirens; assembly: GCA_007258455.2. NCBI lineage: Eukaryota > Viridiplantae > Streptophyta > Pinopsida > Cupressales > Cupressaceae > Sequoia > Sequoia sempervirens. The sequence goes on from VDFB02263923.1 coordinate 32,204, forward strand.
CATGGTATGTGATTTTGGGTGTTTTTGTTGTGCCAACATTGATAGGTTCAACTTCTTAAAATAGAAGTGTCAACTTCTCTTGATACTCAAAAATAGGGAGATTGAATCCTCCATCTTCAGGCACCTCAGAGAGGTTTTCACCCTTAGATTCATCCTTTATTTTTCTCTTTTCAAGATCCGATAGAGCCACATTGTGGTTTTTCCTAGGGGATCTCATTTTGATTTTTACATTGTATTTTTCAATTTTGCAACTAGAGGACACAATATCCCCTTGAAAATATGCTCCATATTCAAATTCCATGATAAAACCTACTTTATGATCTCCTGATGGTATATCGGTTTGAAGTCCCATAAACTCTACAATAGCTTCATCGTTTTGGAATTGATCCAAAACAAGCGTATGATGTTGTTGGTCCTAATCTATTAACTGTGGGTAGCAAAGGGGTAGGCTATCATTGTTATCTGTAAAGCTTATGAAAGTTGTAGAAATGTTCAATATAGCTCTAGCGTCATTCTTCGATTGAGCATCTAGGTCATTGTCGCTAGAAGCGAGGGAATCCTATTCATATTTGTTGGAGTCTATTTCATAAGTATAGTCTCTAAGTATAGGTTTGTTGGGTCGGGTAGGGACTATACTTATACTAAAGCTTTTAAATAGGTCCTCAATTGGTAAATCATTGTTTATAAGATGGGATGGTAGGTATCCAATGTCTTAACATTAGTAGGAGCTCCTTTCTTAAAAGAGGCACATCCAGTGTTTGGAGTGACCATGTCTATCGAACCATAGCCTAATCCCATGTTCTTCTTTCTTTGTTCCACTGTAATAAGTTCCCATCTTCCTTGTTTGTGTCACCCAAGGCCACCTTTTCCAATGTATCCCATTTGTTTAGCCATCTGATACCCTTTATTGCTAGGATCAATTGGAAAGGGTTGTAGTTGTTCTCATTCTTCTTATTCTTCTTTGTAGATCATTGATGAGAGGTCCTCTTTGAATATTTCCTCATCTTTCATATCTCCCCACTTGGTAAAGATTGTGGGTTTGACTACCATTGTTACTATTTGAACATGTTTGATCTCCTTAGGCCCTCCATAAACCTTTTGTGTTGGGGGAAGCATTCCAATGCAAAGGGCTTGATTGAAATGATAGTTTCCATTACCCTTGTCAAGTACTTGAATCTTGGGATCAGATTTCGGTTGCTCACTTGCTGGGGGTTTAGTTGAGGTTGATGGTAGTGTTGATGGATCAATATATGAGAGGGAGTGGAATGATATATAATTTATAGGTACTTGCTAGATTTTGTTGTATTTATCCTCCAATTTTGCACAGTATTGAAAGGTTTTAGCATCAACGTACACTATAACCTCCTTTCCTTTGTGAGGGAATTTTAGACATTGGTGAAATGTCAAAGGAACTGCTTGTAGTGCATGAATCCATGGGCATCCTAGAAGAAGGTTATATGGTAGCTCAAGGTACAATAATTGCCATGTTGTTTCTGTTGTTGTCGGTCCTATCTATATGGGAATCCTAATTGTTCCTTCTGAATTTCTTTCCAAGTCATCATAAGCCCTTATAGTGATACTTTTTCCTTTGTTAATTACATCATCAAAATACCCCAACATTTAACAAATTTCAAGGTACAAATGTTTAGGCCTTCACCGTTATCTATCAATAATCTTTTGACTTTATGTTTGTGGACACCAACCTCCATATAGAGAGCTTGGTTGTGGAATGATTTTTGTGGAAGGTCTTTCTAAAAAAAGACAAAATGATGAGTGGTCATGATTTTTCCAACCATGGCTTGAAACTGATCAGGATTGAGGTCATCGAGGATCGATGCTTCCAATGCTTTCTCTAGTATTTCCTTGTGTTGGTGATAATTTCAACAACTCTAGTGCGGTCTTCTTCAATTGTTCCACAATACTATAGTCATTGGATGACTTAGCTGTGGGTTTAGATGAGGCTCCTTATATGGTGACTTTCCCTCGATGGGTAGTTACATTACATTTAGGGTCCATTCCTCGTATAGTTAGCACATTGACTCTAGTATCATCTACTTGGGAGAGGGTGTCTAGGACGGTGTCACCATATGTGTAGTTGGTGTTGTGATAGTCGTGTTTTTTCCCTTTGTCATTTTTCTTAGCATGGCTAGGAATTGGATTCATGTAGATTTAGAGGTCTTTGTTTCCAAGATGGTGTTATATATCAACTTCTCCCTTGTCGATTAATTCTTGCATTATATGTTTAAGTCTCATGCAATTATTTTTTATATGTCCCTTGATCTTGTGGAACTCACATAAGTATTTTTTCATTGTACCATGGTGTTTTAAAACTCAACTCTTCATATTTTGCATGCTCATTGACTTTGATGAGGTTTTTTTGAACTAATTTGTGCATGATAGTCTCAAGTGTTTCTCCTAATGCAATAAGTTTCCTCCTTGGTTGGATATATTGTCTTTGTTGTCCTCCCTAATTTGTATGTTGGTTATTCGATTAATTATTCTGGGGCTAGTTGAGTTGATTTTTTTGTACATTGTTGGGAGCATAGCTCATTTGTGAAACTTAGGCTTTGTTTTGTAGTCCATTGGTATTTTTCACATTCCATACAGCTCTAGCGTCAACTAATCCATCATTGGTAACATTTTTTGTTTTTGGCCCAAATCTTGGGTTTGTCATTCGAACTAGAAGGGTTGTCTTTTGAGTTGTTTAGTTTAATGACCCCCTTGCTATGAGAGATATTTCAATGTGTAGCCCCTTTTCAATAGTCTCTTCAAAGTTATTGGGGGACAACATGGTGAGTTGGAAATTGATTTCTATTTGGACAGTGGAAACAAAGATATCCGCCAGTTCTTTGTCAGGAATAGGCCACCTGCACCTACTAGATTTATGTATCCATCTTTGTAGATAGGATGTAAAGGATTCCTCTTCACTTTGTTTAATTTTGTAGAGGTTAGCGATGGTGACAACCCATTCTATGTTGAATGAGAGGTGGTTCACAAACTTGTTACATAATTCATCAAAACTCTTAATACCTGGTGGTAGATGGGAGAACCATTCCATAGTGTGACCAGTAAGACTATGTGGAAAGAGTCTCATTAGGTAGGAATCATTTTTTTTTACTTCCATGCGAGCTACTGAGAAGTCTCACACATGTTCTATTGGATCACCTTTTCCCTTGCACTTTTCAAATTTTGGTATTTCAAAATTTTTTAGGAAGGGGAGCATAGTAATAGAGTGATCAAAATGGAATGGAAATATATCCTGTAGAGTGTAGGTCTTCTTTGGTTTTCCAATTTGGATGCTCGATATCCTTTGATTTAGGGCTTGTAGTTGCATGCCTACCTTTTTGTTTGGTACATTTGTTTGGGGACCCTATGCATAGTAGCCTTGTTGTCCCAAAATGTTCGTTTGGTCATAGGTTGGGTATGGTGGAGGTATAGGACCTTGGTAACCATGTGTGGGTGGAAGGAGGGTTAAGTGGTTGTTGTATGGAAGGGGTATTAAGTCCTTGTTGATTGTAAGGAGGGTTAAGTCCTTGTTGTGTGAAAGGAGGATTAAGTCCTTGTTGATTGTAAGGAGGGTTAAGTCCTTGTTGTGTAGAAGGATGATTAAGTCCTTGTTGTGTAAAATGATGTTTAAGTCCTTGTTGATTTGTTGAAGAGGGGTACCTTGTTAGTGTGTTGGTGGTACACCTTGTTGTGGTTGATTTTGGTGAAGGGTACCTTGGTAGTGCATTGGTGGTACTCCTTGTTGTTTGGATGAATTATTTTGAAGGGTACCCTAGTAGTGCATTGGTAGTACACCTTATTGTTGGGACAAATTGTATTGAAGGTTACCCTAGTAGTGCATTGGTGGTATACCTTATTGTTGCCAAGATAAATTTTTTTGAAGGTTTCCTTGGTAGTGAGTTGGTGGTGCACCTTGTTGTTGGGACAAATTGTTTTGAAGGTTACCCCGGTAGTGCATTGGTGGTACACCTTGTTGTTGGAAAGAATTTTGTTAAAGGGTATCTTGGTAGTGCGTTGGTGGTACACCTTGTTGATTTGGTATGTTGGTTGAAGGATCAATATATGATGCATTTTGTGGTATGTATTGTCCTTGTGGTGGGATGTTTCCTTTTTGTTCCACTATTGGAAAGTTTTCCATGTTTTGCATATTGTTTTTTTGTGGCATGTATTGAGTTGGACCTCCTTGATATTATTGGGCCATTGTTGCTTGATCAATTTGGGATGGTTTCCTAAACAAAGGGTTGTCCATTAAGTGTTGTTTAGGTTGATCATTACTTTGTGAGAAGATTGGTGGCATGTTCAAATTATCCACTGGTTTGGGTATTTTTCTCAAAACTGATTTATCCCGTAAGGGAATGAGGTTAGGATCCTTAAGACCTTAGACCTTCCACATTAAAGTCTATAGGTAGTTCAGCATCACTTTGTGCTAATTTGAAGAAGTAGGCATTTGGATCCTTTCCTAGCAGTTTGTCCATCAGTTTAAGTACCTTGGGATTGTTGGAGTGTTGAAAGAATTCTTCCTCGTCTAATTCTCCCTCACTATCCACTTCTTCTATGACCATGTCCTTTGGGTTTTGGTTTGAACTATCCATAATTTCTTGTTGTTTATGGATTACTTCCTCCTCACTTGGTGGTTGGTTTGGTGTTGTGTAATGAACCGACCAATTTTTTCGATTTTGCCAAATTACACAACAATGCAGAAGGCACCCGTTAGGGTTAGATAAATCAAACCAGCAGTTACAATATAACTCTTTGCCAAGAATGCGCACTCAATCTCAACAAGAGAGAGGCTGTCATATGGCAAGAGGATCGTCAGTACAATAAATCAGAACTGCAACTGAAAGTAACTCAACACCAAGTATGTGCTACCCAAACCAGAATGGAATGAGGCGACCATATGGTGGAGATTTAAAGAAATACAAATGCAACTTCGAAATAAACTCAACACCCAGAATGTGCTTTCAAACCCGGAGTGGGAATGGAGCTACCATAGGGCGGAGATGTATGATATTACAATGCAAATCAAAGTAAATAGGCGGCAAGCCAGCCTCTTCCACTTATTCAGTGGGCAATTACAAACATGATAAGCAAAACTGAGAGAATTGCTGACAGTACTACTGTTCAGCTTACAATGAGAAGTAGAATGCCTGCAAGATCAAGGATTTAAGCTCTACAAGTTGTTGCAATAGTAAAGATGTCATCCACTAGGTCAATAATGAATTCCTAACACCCGTCCTTCGCTAATATGCAATTTTCTCAAGTCTGATCTGACAGACCAGCAACATGAATTACAGAACCAGCAATACATAAACTCAATGAAAAGCTCACAACTCACTCATTTCTCACTCAAATTACATGAAAACTGATGCAAAATACTCTTAAAATGATGGCGCCTAGTTTAGTTATGAGAAAGGACAGCTAAAAGTGGCTATTAATTAATGGCACAGATCCCAAAGCACTCCAGAAAGGGCGCCCTACAAGGAATGACGAATTTGCTTTATAAAATCATAAACTTCGTATTAAAATCTGCAAATATTCATGAAGGGTCTCTTCCAATAGAGAAAACCAATGAGACAATACCCAGAACAACTCTTTTTGTATTTTTTGATTTATGAGTGAAACTTCGAATCAGCTATGATATTCAGCAACTCCAGAATATGACAGAAAATGCAAGTACTCAGCTACAAAATGCAAGATCATCAAAACAATGCAAAACCTCACTACAAATGTACTCAAAACAAGCAAACCTCTCTACTAGGTGCTATCTCTCAAGCACGAAGTCGAGCCCAAGCTAGGAGGCATTCATTCCTCGAAGCAATCCAGCAACCATTTCGGCAGCATAACAATACTCAAGATATCAGATATTGAAAATGAAGACCAAGACCTCCTTTTATAAACTTGTGATGACTTTCCAGAAGCTTCTAGAAACCCTAACTTTCAAATTTGAACTGTCTTCTTTTCCCTCCAATTTGGGCGCCCCCTTTCTCAAGGTTTAATTTAACTTTATTTTAAAATCTTTTCCTTCATAAAAAGGCGTCCTTTTCTCCAAGTAATATTTTGAACTTTAAAATATAATAATTCACCTCAATGAGGCGTCCACCCATAAAGCCCACCTTTTAAAACAACTTAAAGTTCAATCACTAGGCTAAGGGGGGGTCAACAGTAAAATATAACATTAAAATATGACTTTATTTAAATAATCTGAACTTATCTCTCCAAATGTGCCCCAAAGCCAAAATGAACAAGCCAACTGAACTGACTGAAGAAGAAAGCCAATTGATCAGGAGCCAACATGTCAACTGCCAAAAATAGAATTTACTAAAAATAGTAAATTCTTGAAAGTGCTCAGAATGCCGAACCGAAACCACCAACGCGAAGCTCTCAGAAAACCCAGAAGGAATCCGCAATCCAAGTTCAACATTTCCAAGTGCAAGCTCCGCAAAAAGACAAAACGTCCTCCAAGAAGTTTGGAAACCCTGATTAGAGCTTACGCTTTCTGAGTTTCGAAATAGGCTAAATCAAATGAAGAGCGAGGCTAAATTGGGGACATTACATGTTGCCTTAAATGTAGATTCCTTTCAAGGAGTTATAAGGTCACTTGGTCTAGAACCCCATGGCTCACTTCCATCATTTTTTTTGTTCACTTGAGGCATACTAGAGCTAATTTTGTTGGCTTCCATCTTTTCTCTATGTTGAGATCTCATGGTTGTCATAAACAAGTCCAAGACCTAGTTTGGATTTTTTGTGACCAATCACTATGAAATGATGTTTTTTTTTCCGTTTTAAAAGATTGGTGTTTTTGTAAGCCAATATTTTCTATTGCCACGTAGGAGGTGGTAATACGAGCCTTCCAGCCATAAGATCTACTTCTCATACCTCTTTGTCTAGGATATTATCTATGTTTCTCTACTGAGTTAGTGTTTCCTTTTTCTCAAATAAAAAACTTCTCAAACTACTGACAATGTCTGATTGTTCACCTTCAATTTATGTGAGGCTTGGTTGTATACTGGGTGCCGTAAGATTTGGTTGTTGAACTAGAGTAGTAGGATGCCAAATGGTCATAAAGTGAGTGATGTTTTGATCTTTTTTTTTGTTTTCAAATGGATGATGAATGATGATGATGTGAAAGACAACCTTTTGGACAAAAGGTGTTGGTGTTTTGATATGGTTTCGTGATACTCAAGACTCTAAAGCTTGAGTGATGTTTTAGATGTTTTGGAAATGATGCTATTTTTGGGACTCAAAATGTTGAAAACTTGGACTGATATTTCACTTTAGTTTTCTCGAGGATATGTTTTGAAGAATCTACTTTAACTAGCCTTGAGGTTCAAGAAATTGTTAATATTTTAGAATTTTGAGTGAAGGAATAATCCAAAGTTGTGTTTTGAATTTGAATCCTAAAACTAGGTTGGTGTGTTTGATTTTGTAAATGGATATGGAATGATGTAGATATGACGTGCTTTGGAAGTCTAACTATTTCGTTCTAAAAAGATTAACTAGTTTAGGATCAGTTTTTTATTTCCACCATAAAATAAGGCAAAAGCGGAAATTTTTAGAATAGTAGTGGTAATTTATGTCAAAAGCGGCCAAATTTATGTCAACTACGGCCAAGTTTGAAGGATAAATGTAGTACGCTTTATCAAAAGTGGCCTCTATTTACAATTTTTCTAATTGGTGAACAGTGCAGGAAAAAGTAGCATTTTAAATGGATATGGAATGATGTAGATATGACGTGCTTTGGAAGTCTAACTATTTCGTTCTAAAATGATTGGCTAGTTTAGGATCAATTTTTGATTTGCACCAGAAAATAAGGCAAAAGTGGCAATTTTTAGAATAGTAGTGGTAATTTCTATCAAAAGCAGCCAAATTTATGTCAACTACGGCCAAGTCTGAAGGATAACTGTAGTAAGCTTTATCAAAAGTGGCCTCTATTTACAATTTTTCTAATTGGTGAACAGTGTAGGAAAAAGCAAAATTTTCAAGCAAAAGCGACTAGAGTTTATTTTAGCTACATCCAAAACTTATGTCAATTGCGTCAATCTTTGGATCAATAGCGGTAATTTTATGTTAAGTGTGTTCTATTTTTCAAAAGCAACAAGGTTTTGATAGTGAGCATCATAAACCAGAGAGCAAAAGCAACTTGTTTTAGATCAACTATGGAAATGTTTAGTCAATAGTGGTAGAAACAGTAGTAGTAGCGACTTCTGTTTAGATTTGCTTCCAGTTTTATGTTTTGATGGCAGTTTGGACAAGTTTGCAATTTTGGATGTCTTTGTTTGATCTATTTTTGAGATTTTGGCAAGTGATATAATACAACAAAACAATCAAAACTATTTGACCCTAAATGTCTATAGCTTAAGGAAGTTTCTTTCCACAAAATCTCAAATTTTGTGAAAGTCAAAATACTAAAGCCATAGTTCTCAATGTTGACTTTTATCTTAATGTGACTTGAAATGTAAGCCTAAAAATTTGGAAATCTTTAGAGGTATGTGTTTCAGATATCTTTTGAGGAGTGTAAATATAGGGCTCTTTTCAAAGGTATTCACACTACATTCAAAGGGTTTGAAATTTGATAACCATGTTCAATGTTTGTTTTGATGTGTTAATTTTAAATCAAGCAAAGTGTTTGATGTCCAAAGTTACCAAGAATTTTTTCAAGTTCGTGAAGACAATTTGCAACCTAGAGATAGACATGTTCTTTTAGGTGGGCTTACCCCATGCCCCGAAGGGATGATTTTACATGCAACTTATGGAGAGTGTTTTAATCTCAACCATAAATCAGACATGGTAAGTAACTTCTCGGAAGTAAATTCCGATGCACCACTTTCAAAGAATGTTTTGGATAAAAAAAGGTGGCCTCTACTACATTGGTTCTTAGTCATGCTCAGGGGATCCAATGCTTTTCTAGCACCCAACAAGCCACTTAAGGCTTTAACCAACTTACTTGGGGCTCTATATACACAATGGTACCTCCCCTTTTGTGAATGACACTAACGGAAAAGTAATCACCGATTAAGTCATTTGGCATAATTTAGCCTTGACCATTTATATAGTGGCTTGAGTGAAAAAACACTTTGAGTCACCTTTGAGTTCTCCAATGTAGGATGTGTCTCAAAGAAAGGCCCTCTAAAGGTGATGCTTGAAATGAAACAAGTGTGAAACTCAAGTGCTTTTCGTCACCCAAGATCGCCAAAAAAGACATGAGGGGAGAGGATAGACACTTAGTTTTCCAAACATGGAAGACATGGCATACAATCCATTGCAATATTATTTTTAAGCCCCTCAAGTGGCACTATCCAAAAAAATAAATAAAGTGTAAACAAGATAGCAATTCACTTTTTATGTGCAACAATTTTGAAGTGTTCTAGATTTCAAGCAAATATATAGCAGTGTGCAAATTAGAATGTATTTGTCTAGTTTTAAGGACCAACTTGAGTGTTTCTAACAACCTTGTCTTAATGTGGTCAAAAAAATAAAATCATTCGTTTCGTCAACATAATGCAAGTGTTGGTCAAAAGAAAGAAAATAATTCTATTTTATGAGCACCAAAAATGAAGTGTTGTTCTAATCTACGAAAGCTTTTGAAAGTTCATTTTAGAACACCAAATCAAAATGTGCAAGTTGTGGGGTTCAATTGTTAGGCACCAATTCAAAAGATTTTCCTAAACTAGAAAGCTTTTGAAAAGTTCATTTTAAAAAACCAAATCAAAAGTGTGCAAGTTGTGGGGTTCAATTGTTAAGCACCAATTCGAAAGATTTTCCTAAACTAGAAAGCTTTTGAAAAGTTCATTTTAGAAAACCAAATCAAAAGTGTGCAAGTTGTGGGGTTCAATTCTTAAGCACCAATTCAAAGTGTTTTCCTAAACTAGAAAGCTTTTGAAAATTTCATTTTAAAACACTAAATCAAAAGCGTGCAAGTTGTGGGGTTCAATTTTATAGCTCACCAAATTGAAAAGAAGTTTCTAAACTAAGAAAACTGTTAATTTGGAGTGTGACTTGGACAATTTTCCTTCTTTGCAATAAAATATTAATTTTTCTTGGATAAACACATGCCATGCTATGGAAAATCTTGCATAATCAATGTTAGCAACTTTTAAACACCCAAAATAGTCACCTATTAGTGTTAGAAATAAAAAAATTGGTTTGTAGATTTAAATCAAAAAGACACAAAACAAAAGCGTAATTGTTAGTCAAAAGCGGCCCTGTTACTTTCAACAACTGTGGTCATCATTATCAAAAGCGACCCTTTATGTGCAACTGTGGTCCTCATTTTTAAAAGCAGACCTATTTTTGAAGCAAAAGCGGTTGCAAAAGAAGCAACTGCAGTCGAAACGAAGAAATGACTGCATGAGATTCCTATAGCGTTCACGTAAATATTTTTCAAGTGCATTTATGGATCCTACAATTGCTCAAAATACACTCAAGGGAATGTTATTGTCAAGGACTGAGGTACCACAGGGCGTGCCAGAATGTGTAAGGGGGAAATCGAGAAGCATTAGGAAATCAAACATGAATGAATTAAATTAATCTAATTCAAAGAAAGATAGATTCCATACCCATTACTCATGAAATGAACAATCCAAGATTACTGAATTTAATGAAATTAAGCAATGCAAACAAGAAAGCATACAATAAATTCAAATAATTATAATGTTACCCATCTCATGTCAAAGTGTATCTGTAGTGATGTTGAATTGTGTTGTATCGATGCGAAGCCTTCATTATGCGCTAAAAAAAAAAGATTTAATGTGTTGTGATGGTGATCAAAGATGTGTGTAAAAGCTCTTAAGAAATCAATGATTCATTTAGCATTACTTCATTGCACAAAAGATGCCAATTCCTCGATTCTTTTTGAGGATGAAGAGGATTGTCATATAGATTTTACGTTTTGAAATGAATGTGCAAGATTAAACAATGTTGAATCAAGATCAATGGTTGAAAGATGTTGAGAAGAATTAGATTGCTCAATTAGCTTTTGTGATCGAATCAATTAAGGCTATTGATTGATCAATAAGAGGAAATAGATTTCCTAATCAGTGGAATTGAGGAAATTAGATTGAGCCTTCAATGGGATTGAAGAACAAATGAATCAGTTAGGAAATAGATGGATTAGTCAGGAAATAGATGAATCAATCAGCCAATCAGAGTGAGCAATCGTGGGACCATAATTTTCTCAATCATAAAAGTGGGTGATGGTAATTAATTAATTGAATTAATTAAGTAAGCCTTTTTTATTTGAACGTGCAAGTCATGTTTGACTTTTACAAACAAATTTGTATTTGTTTTGTTGACCTTTTTGGATGATATTTTTGAATAATTTATTTGTTTATTCAAGTTTAGGGGAAAGTGTTTTAAGTAAACTATTAAGTATTAATAATTTAATTGACTTAGGGTAATAAGGTAAATTAGCGACATAATTAAATAATTGACATTATTTAATTAATCGGGAGGAATAAAGCTAGATTAGGACTCTATTGAATGTTAGCAAATGGAATGGCTCAGACAATATGTTTAGACAAATGATTCATGACCCAGATTTAACACCAACGAAAATCCGCTAACAGCTCCAAAAAGACCACAATTGCATTTGTGGCTTTCCTCTATGAATTTTGTCGAGGTACAACTCCCTCATCAGATTTTCAATGAATTTATCTAATCTAATGAATACAGATATGCTTTTAACCAGAAAGCAGGAAAGGTAACTAACACTAGTTCATAAATATGAAGCTAACGCGGGAAGCGAAAATCGAACCATAAATGACCAACACAAAGATTGGAAACCTATGATCATCCAATCAAAGAGATGAAATCAGATTGCAATAAATGAATAATACATAGTTTATCTTTCAAAGAAGACACAACTATATCGTACGCCCAATGCCAAGATCAACATACTTAGTATCATTAAATTCATAACACACATATTATAAATCATTACACTTTGAAATAAATGTTAACCCTTCTCGATAACACCCCTATGTGTATCTTCAAAAAAATTCCCTATCTTCTTTCAAATTTATAGCAAAGGAAAAGCCACTGGATAGTCACCAAAATCGTTACCAAATTAGTGGCTTTCTTGTTTTTCCAACGTTTCTTGAGAATTTCTAAATCAATTGGAAGAATTGATCTTGGTAAAGGAATAGACATTGACAAGGAGAAACCGATCTTGATCTTACCAACAGCCACCGAATGACCCTTCACATAACCAAACAATTAATGCAACGTCCAAGAATATCAAGCGGTAACATGTGTATGCTTCTTGATGGGAAATTGTAATTTAAACTATCTCAAATCAGCCATAAATTGGGACTAAATTGTCATCTCATCACACTTAGGAGAATGCACTAATGTCTAACCAATCTTCTCTAAATTCAACTAGCGTCACCTTTCTTCGTCAATCAATAGCATCAAACATGGCGAGCTCTCAGAGTGACAGTAACTTTTCCAATGATTACATTGTGTGTGAAGAGATCGAATGCAGTCCACTATTTAGGCATGTGTCAAACTAGCTAAAGGAGGTTTTCACGGTGCAGAGCGAAATAGAAGAAGTGCTCCACAACATTCTAGGTGAGGCATTCCTGAGCCAAGCCCATGTACACAACACAACCATGCTAAAGCACTTCAAATATACTGTCATCAGGACTTCTAGTCGTTATGACTGGGGTGTGAGAGCACTGGAGTGCTTGGTAAAGCTCGAGTTTCATCATTGACTCAATGTGGCGATCAACAGGCTTAGCCACTACCCTCAGAATGGATTGATAGCTGACACCATCTGCATTGTGTCGACCCTTCAAGATGAGACTTTAGAGGAAGTTGTGGCTCTTCTATGCACAAGAGTGGTAAGAAATGACATGAGACTTTTCATGCAATTCCTCCAGTCGCACGAGAATCTCTTGTCACTAACTCAAGTTGAACGCTTGCAGACTGTTATTAAGGGCATTTGTGTCCTGATATTTGCTCTATGTACCTGAAGGGAAATGCCTATTTTTGTCCTTTTTTTGTCCACGATATGAACTTTTATAATCGAATCAGACAATTTTGTAGTGCCACTGCAATGTAAAAATGTTTAAATATATAAATAAAATATCTCTTTTGATATCAATGTGTCTTTGTATGCACAGATTCATTAGTTTCCTGTTCATATCATGTTTGAAAATACTGGTTTATTTCCTTTATAATACACTGGTTAAATAAATTAGGCTTGATGTTATGACATTAATCACTGAAACCTTCTAGGCAACAAAATGGGTAGTTCATACAACTTGATAAAACCTTGCCTAGGTTTCAAACAACCTAAAGAATACCGCCTGAGGTATGACTTGTGGGTGTAGTTTCAAGGTTCTGATGCATGACAACTCATCAATTGGGTTATTGACATACGTACACCCACTCTTGAAGGAAAGGTAAGTTCGTAAATGGTAAGAAAACACCACCTTGTGAGAAACAAACAATGCAAGCAGTAAAATGAAAGGTTCAAAGAACCAACAAAAACCTCGCCTAAGTTAAGGAAGACAACAAAAAGCCACCTGAACACAAGTTTAAGTAACAGACTTGGATGAAAAGAAAAGATAGTTAGAAAAAGAGAAGAGGGGGAGTCATATTAATGGGTAACATTAAATAAATGAAATTTATTTAATTAGTCAAAAGTGATGAAAAAGTGAATTAATTAAATAATTAAAGATTATTCAATTAATAAGGGAAATTAGGGTTTTTGATACAAATGATGTGAAATAGTGAATATTAGATGATAATGATGTCGATGATGAGAAAATGTCATTCAGGTTGTGCGATAAGTGTTAGGTCATTTTTTACATGTCTACAATTTAGGAAAATAAATAAATAATTATGCTAGGAATTATCAAAGGTTGAGACACCTTATTCTTACATCAACAACATATTTAAAATACTTTAGTTTGATAATCAGTCAAGCCAATTATAACTTATCATACATAGAATAATGAATAAAGTATGCATGAAAGTTCTATAAACACCAATGAATGGATACACATGGATTTCATTAACACCAAATGGGTACAAGAGATCTAAGAAATAAATAAATAAGAAAGAGACTACTAATTTAGTATGGTGGAGTGCCAATACAATAGTATTAGGACCATACAAATGTTAGGAGTGTTTTCTCATCTATAATAGGAGATACTAAAAAGCATTCAAAACCATGATATGATTTTGATAATGCCTTTCATAATCATTCCAAAAACCCTCAATAGGATGTTCAATAATAGATGTAACTCAAAACTTAATTATATTTATTTATCTTTGAACCCTGTTCAATTTTATCTTTTTAAGTTTTATATTCTTGCAAGCCTCATCCCTTGGCTCTAAAAAAACTCAGTGAGCAATGAGAGTCCACTCCACTCCTACTGTAGGTCTCATTGCTAAAAGCTAGACCAAGATACACAAAATGGTAAATTAGCTTAGAAAATGAGGCATATACAACTATATATATCCGAACATCATAAGCAAGCTTATTTCAATAGGAGAACAATTCATTTCATAAAATACAATGCACAAACATGGTCTAAAATTTTAAAATCACATTTAAAAAAATAAAAAACCATACAAACTTTTAAATCCACCATAGATGAACATTATTTTTCTTTAAATTTTTAAAATTAAAAAAGGTACCCTTTAGAACACAAGACTCAGGAGATTAATCACATAAATTTTTGAAGAAATATTCATGCTAGTTCTAATTTAAAATGAAAACATATAATTTAAATCTACATGACATATTTAAACCTACATAATGAATCCCTATGTAATTCCATATAATGTGGAGTATGAAAAATTACGAATCAAAACTGCATATTCATCATAGGAAAATAACATCGACAATGGAAATTGTTCTTTCTATATACAATTCACACCAAACCTTTGTAATCCCCTTCAATATTCAATTCTAAACTCCCAAACACAAGCAAGGTTTCCAATTAATCTTTTAGAAAACAAAGGCTCACACACAATGAGGGAGAGAAGAGGAAATGAATTAAAAAATAAGTATTTCAAAATGCCTTTTATTTTTTCTAATGTTTAAAAAATACCTAACCCCAAAATAATTTTTACCTCTAATTCCCACTTACTCTAGTTATTCAAAAGATAAACGTTTTACATATTAAAATTTTTCATTTCAAATAACTAATATTTTTCCAAAACATTTATGCATTTGAAGGATTAAGGTGCCATTTACCTTGCATTCCTATATATATTTTATGTGTCTCCAACACTCTTGGAAGGTGTAATTAGATGCTTGAGATGTAATTGGAGAAATAATTTGTATAATCTCCCCTAGATTTGTGACATTTGTTTTCATATGCATTCATGAAGGAGGTGGAGCATAACTATGGCACTTATAGTTGACTTTGAGGTCATTTAAGGCACTTTCCTATTCCTATGTGCTAGGGGAAGAAGTGAAGAATCTTGTTATGTAGATGAGGCTCATATGAGATAGTGAACTCCATAATGGAGTACTAGACTTGAGAATGTGAGCCATAGGTGAGTTATTCATCAAAGATGCCTTTGTGGTTAAATTTTTTACTTGGGGACTCACTGATTGAGTCTGTTTGACACCCATGTGAAATCATTTGATCTATCTATTATTCTCAAAATATGATCTCCAAGGTGGGCATGAGGTTTTTGTACAATGCCATGGTTTTGGTCTCTCTACTTGCCAATATATTGGAGGTATATTTTGATGGTTTTGTATCACCATTTACAAGTACACAAGTACTATTGGAGTGTTGAAAAAGTGCAAAGTGTTATTGTGTTGATATTGCATTATGTACATGAAGATTAATACATACTTGTTCTCTTTATCTAATGGACATCAATTCAAATCAAAGTTCATAGAGCTACACAAGAATCGTCTCACAACTTATAACTGAGTGAGGTGAGGAGTTCAAACATAACATATTTACCCAAGTTGACCATCTCTAAACTAAGCACTATTAAGGAACCCATGCCTATGCACTCATTTAGATCATTATGTGTATCTACACAATATATTGATAGCCAAAGCACAATATATATAATCAACATGATATAATCCTATAATAAAATATCAAATAATTACTCCAACTAAAAATGACCTATAATTATCATGATCCAAATATCAAGGATGCACAATAAAAATTGAACCAAATAATATAATCTTATTTCACATGTAAAGTGAAAACATTGAAGTTAGAACATTACTAGAGTTCAACATATAAAATCATAATATATGCATTTAAAATACATAGTCAAACATCTCAATGACAATACAAAACATCATTGATAAATATGGTATCTACCTATATCAAAATCACAATCAAACAATAAGATAAGCTACATACCACGTGGACCTTCAACTAAAATCATTTTCACAACTACAAAGGTGAATTATAATAAATAATAAGTCATTTCATAATTTGTCATACTTCTTATTCTCTCTTCATCATTAAAAAAATCTATAAATATAAAACTAAATTCTTATTCCTTTTTGTCATTACCAAACACATATTTATATATAATTACTCTCTAACTACTTATTCTAAATTATTGTTTTTATATTATAAATTGTTTTACTTAATTAACCCATATAAATGAAAATATTATTTTATTTCTTTTCCGAGGTGGCTATAGTTCCTTTTGTCCCCCTTTCAGAACTAATAATTGAGTGGCAAGTGAGACAGAGCATTTAAAAAACTGGGAAATGACCCGGCAAATCTATTTAAAAGGAAAATCAAAAAAGTTTTGCTTTCAGATTATGTGTTGGAATGGGCCCGAGGCGGCTGTAAGGGTTTTGCAGAGGGCGGGTATGGTAATGGACGGCGGGAAAGCGTTCTTTAAAATGCAGATAATAGGGACGATTCTCGTGGTGTATGCGGTAGCAATCGCCCAAGCCCAAGACTTTCTTCTTTACGGGTGAGTGCAAATCCATTTATACATACATTTGCCTCCCCTGCTTCTCTGCCTGTTAAATTGTCACATTTGGATTTGCATTTGTGAGGGCAGGTTTGTCGACATTGCGACAGACTCCATCTCTTCCTCTCAAATTCAGCTCTCTGTACAAATTGGAAGCTATGTGAGTTGCAGGCTTTGCTTGCTTTGCTTTGCTTCCCCTTTGCTCTTGTATTTGGATGAAATAACTAATGCTCTTAATGTTTGGACACAGAATTGGCAGCAACCGCTTAAATGGAGGTTTTATGCGTTCAAAGCCCCGAACGATGTAAGGAGTGAAGGTGTTGGACTGCTCTCCCTGAACGTTTACACCCATCACGGATTTCTCGAGAGCTTATGGACGGAATTCTTTGTTATTCCTCACTCCGGAGGAGCTCTGCGGCTCGACATTCGCCATCCTTGTGTGCACTCAAACCCTATTTAACCTCCTTTTATTAAGGGTTTAAAGCTTTTACAATCTTTTACAATCCATAATTTGATAGTAAGAGCTTCTGAAGAAAAACTGTATGCTTTGTTTATATTGGCATTTGGCATCATTTGCTTTCATTCTTGTGATCTGAAAGGTTGACGTAAACAAAACGTCCACTAATTTACAGAAGCTCTTCCTATCAATCGGATGAATTAGGAAATCTTAATGTACACAATCCTTAAATTTTCTAATCAAAGTCTTGTGGAGAGGTGTATTGTAGGAGTCAAATGAAGAATCCTACTTTATGCCATACACAGTTCTCTCCGAAGCTTTATATTAAAATGTTTTTATCCAATCTTTACTTTTATCTGGCAATTTGTGCTCTGATTTTTTGCATCCTACAAGACAATTAGCTTATCTGAGAGTGAAATTTGAAGGGAAAACCTTGTATTGCATGAGATTTGAAGGCAAGGCGGTTGATTCTGAGGCTAAGGTTGAGGCTGAAGGGGAATCCTATGCTGTTGTTCCACTTATCGTGGGGGATATGATTAGGTATTCTCGTTCCTACTCATACTTAGTAGATTATAGCTTTTGCTACCCTCAGTACAAGTGCCAAGTAAAAGGAGAAGACGGTTACAACATATTAACTACAAGGTCAATGGCGATGCTGCCAGAAAGTGCCACAAGCGTGCAAGGCAACAAACATGTGTGTATGTGTTCGCTGGTTATAGGGTATGTAGCTGTTCAGTTGGTCATAAGATGGTTACAGTCTCGCATTTACAAAAGAAAAAGCCAATTGATGACGATGATGGAATGGAGTAGAGGAGGAGAGGGGAAGGAAGGGA
>VDFB02263924.1:0-25290 GCA_007258455.2 Sequoia sempervirens
TAAAATGCAGATAATAGGGACGATTCTCGTGGTGTATGCGGTAGCAATCGCCCAAGCCCAAGACTTTCTTCTTTACGGGTGAGTGCAAATCCATTTATACATACATTTGCCTCCCCTGCTTCTCTGCCTGTTAAATTGTCACATTTGGATTTGCATTTGTGAGGGCAGGTTTGTCGACATTGCGACAGACTCCATCTCTTCCTCTCAAATTCAGCTCTCTGTACAAATTGGAAGCTATGTGAGTTGCAGGCTTTGCTTGCTTTGCTTTGCTTCCCCTTTGCTCTTGTATTTGGATGAAATAACTAATGCTCTTAATGTTTGGACACAGAATTGGCAGCAACCGCTTAAATGGAGGTTTTATGCGTTCAAAGCCCCGAACGATGTAAGGAGTGAAGGTGTTGGACTGCTCTCCCTGAACGTTTACACCCATCACGGATTTCTCGAGAGCTTATGGACGGAATTCTTTGTTATTCCTCACTCCGGAGGAGCTCTGCGGCTCGACATTCGCCATCCTTGTGTGCACTCAAACCCTATTTAACCTCCTTTTATTAAGGGTTTAAAGCTTTTACAATCTTTTACAATCCATAATTTGATAGTAAGAGCTTCTGAAGAAAAACTGTATGCTTTGTTTATATTGGCATTTGGCATCATTTGCTTTCATTCTTGTGATCTGAAAGGTTGACGTAAACAAAACGTCCACTAATTTACAGAAGCTCTTCCTATCAATCGGATGAATTAGGAAATCTTAATGTACACAATCCTTAAATTTTCTAATCAAAGTCTTGTGGAGAGGTGTATTGTAGGAGTCAAATGAAGAATCCTACTTTATGCCATACACAGTTCTCTCCGAAGCTTTATATTAAAATGTTTTTATCCAATCTTTACTTTTATCTGGCAATTTGTGCTCTGATTTTTTGCATCCTACAAGACAATTAGCTTATCTGAGAGTGAAATTTGAAGGGAAAACCTTGTATTGCATGAGATTTGAAGGCAAGGCGGTTGATTCTGAGGCTAAGGTTGAGGCTGAAGGGGAATCCTATGCTGTTGTTCCACTTATCGTGGGGGATATGATTAGGTATTCTCGTTCCTACTCATACTTAGTAGATTATAGCTTTTGCTACCCTCAGTACAAGTGCCAAGTAAAAGGAGAAGACGGTTACAACATATTAACTACAAGGTCAATGGCGATGCTGCCAGAAAGTGCCACAAGCGTGCAAGGCAACAAACATGTGTGTATGTGTTCGCTGGTTATAGGGTATGTAGCTGTTCAGTTGGTCATAAGATGGTTACAGTCTCGCATTTACAAAAGAAAAAGCCAATTGATGACGATGATGGAATGGAGTAGAGGAGGAGAGGGGAAGGAAGGGAGAAAGCGGTGGGAAATGAGCACATATTACACGGTCAGTAATGAAAATGAGAATGAGAACAAGATGAATAATAGTAATAAAAGGGTGTTGGTTTCAGGGCACGGGACATATGAGGAAGCTTGGGCTTGGGCAGATGCAGAACATCGCCTCACCAAACTCAATGCAACCTGCTGTTTTTATTTTAATTCTACCACAACTACTAGCCTCAACAACACAAAGAAAGGAGGAACATCAGCAGCAACAGCAGTATTAGAGGGAGAGGGCCCATGGAATAGGGACGCTTTTGGCCGTCTAATCAGGTTGACCCCCATAGTCCAATAGATTTTACATGACAAATTTACTTTGAAGTTCTGTGACATTGATCGACATGGGTTTAGAATCTAGATCATAACAATTTTTGCGATGTGTCAAGCTTATTTTACCTTGGCATTTGACTTGTACTACTGATACATAGTAACTTTCAAGGACAAATTATTTCGCTTTTATTCTTCCAGTTGGAGTATCATCAACCAAATGTCTATTCTGTAGAAGAATTGACCAGGAGTTTATGTCCATGTTACGGTCTATGTCTCCTCGTGCTATTGTAAATTAGAACTTGATCTCCACATGAGAATGTAAATATATGCATGATGTTTGTGCACATACAGATGCATTCCTGGTGTTCTAGTCCTTGCCCAGTAGGATACTGTTGTAAGAACTCTGTCAAATTCTTTTATTAGTCCCTTTTAACTCTACAACGATACTCTTGGACTTTTTCCTTTAAGCGTGATTCTCTAATGTTTAGAATTTGTTTAAATATAAAATTTAGAAAATGTTCACAATAAGATGGTTTTTGTCTAGTTTTTTTTTTAAAGAAATCAAATCTTAGCATATTTGCGGCAAACCACTTCAACATATTGTAGAATGGGAACCATGTGCAACTTGATCCCTTGGTGTTTTGTATAATCCTTTAAACTCTGTCTTGAGTTTCTTGAATGGTCATGAAAAATGGTAAGATTTTTTGATCTTTGTACAAGGTTCTGCATCTTTATTTTATGTAGTTTTTGGTATTGTTTAGCTGTAATGTCACCCTGTGCATTGTATGAGTATTATATAGACTCAAATGAATGTTTTTCTAGGGTTTTCTACACTGATTAATTTTAAAGGATCCAGACGTTAATGTTTTTTGGGACCTCTACAGGGAATTTACCCTTCTTGTGGATTACAACTGGTATTATGTTCTGTGAACGAAAACCATATGTTTGGATATTTAGTACGCGGGTTTATTCTTGGGTTTTATCAAGTGCTCAGAAGGTTAAAATGTACAATAGACCTGGAACAGTATTCTTGCATTCGCTAATGAAAACTGCCTATCTAATGCTTTGAATGGATTAGTCTCTGCTTTTCGTTCAAATTTAAGTATAGTTCATTATTTGGGTTTTCCATGCTACTGGATCATAAATCCCTGGTTTACTTGGCTTTCCTAAATGGATGTGCATTCTAGCATTGCAAATTTGTTTTAAAGGCTATCTTTTCCAGGTCTACAATAGTGATTTTGCACATCCAAACTCTAACTTTTGGTTCTAAGGGAGCTCTAAGCCTTGCTTTTTTGGGGTTGTGACTAATGCGAGGTAAAAAAAAGTTGTCTTTTGTCAGTGCCTTAACTATTTGAAATACTAGCTTACAATAGTAATATGAAAATCATTGCAAATACGCGCATGGCATTGTTTGTAGTTACCAGGTGTATATCTTACACATTTTATAATTGCAATGTTATAATGTGTCAATGCCTTGACTATTTGAAATACTAGCTTACAATAGTGATATGAAAGTCATTGCAAATACGTGCATGAAATTGTTTGTAGTTATCAGGTGTATATCTTAGCACATTTTATAACTGCAATGTCGTAACATTTTGTGGGATTTGCCTTAGAATTTTCCTTTCCATACATATTAACATCTTTGAGGAAGATACTTTTAGGATTAGGATCTTAAGAGACAATCCTTTGTATTTGTTGGATCAATTAAAGAGCGAGTTATACAATAGAAAAGTGGGTGGACAAAAATCACTCACCAAAGCCATCTTGGAGAAGTAAAGTCACAACTCATAGGGCTTGGGATCTTTGGGGGTGAATGTGAACTATAAGATCCGTTGCAGTTTGACACTTGGAATGCATGATTAATCTCTTTTGATCTTTTGGATTACCATTGTGAAATTAGTTATTATAAATTAATCATTTGGTCAACATTTTGAAAGGTTTCACTTTTTCCTTGTGAACATGTTTTAGACAAGGCTTCCCTCTATGTAGTAGCATCCTCTTGCCCCCCTTTTATTTGGTTATATTAAATGATAACCAAAAACAAATGTACATTAGTACAATTTCATGTACAAATTTTATTTTTATCTTATTTTATAAAAGAAATATAGAAAATTAAGGGTCAAAATATTTTTTTGATTTAGAAAAAAGTTTTCATACTTTCAAGTACATCTTAACTCTAGTTGATATAAGGAAATGGTTGAGTCAAATCTCCAAGAATCTTTTTGTAAAATATTGGTGCAACATAAAGAAAGATTGTTGTGGAGTAATATGTGAGCCTTACTTTGATTATAATTGTCCAATGTGTTTGAGTATCAAATAGTGCATTTAATAAGTGACATGATTTGGTCCATTAGGCAAGCCTACCCTCTAGGGCTATCATTATATGTACTTGCTGCTGAAGGGTTCAACTATTTTTTTGTTCTCTACGCTTCTAGAGGCATGGTCAAGGGCTATGTCTCTCCAATTTTCCTCTTAAGTTAATGGAACTTTTCTTACTTTGTTTTCAATAAGATAAAATGGGAAACTAGGGTCCCAACCCTCTTTATAAAGCAAGCCCATAGGTTGAGAAGAACAAGAACCAAAATAGGACAAAAGAGAATAACAAACAACACAAACATAGCCAACAAATAGTTGAAAGTTGCAATTAGTTACATCACGTCTTGGGGAGAAGATACAATACCAACACCAAATGCATAACTAACAAATCTTACACCCTTGACCTTGATGTGAGATTGAGATACATGTTTTAGAATACCTTTCTTCCATCTTTGGACAATGGTTCAAAAAATTTCATTATCCATATTGTTTGATTGAGGAGAGAGGGGGAGAATTCCTCTTCGAGACCTCAATTGGGGACAACAAATGAGAGGAGCACTTGGTCAAAGAAGTCGATTGCCTAGTGTAAACCACAACAATTGTGAGAACATGATCATTAGACAACATGGATGGTGAAGGGTCCACCATCCCACCTACAAATTGAGGCACATAAGCCTCTTAAGTAGACTCCACCAAGGCCACACTATGCCCCATCATAGGAGACTCATGAGGAACATCCAAAAGTTTTGAATCCTTAGAAACATCCATTGTCAAGTGTTTGAAGTCTCACCACCATTTAGCAAACCAACATTCTTGTGATGTGAATGGGGGCAATCAGAAGCAAGGTGTCTAGAAGTAAGCAATGCCTTCAATAGAAGATAAGACTTTTATAGTCAATTCTCATTTTGTTAGATGAATAATTTTAAGTTATTTAAACTATGTAATGTTTGTACATTTATTGTTGGGTTTGTGGTTTGTTTATTCAATGGAGCAAAACATAATGTTAGAGACAACAACTATCTCCTACACCACAACAGTTGGATCTTTATAATTGGAAATGGATACAACATGGAGAAAGGTCCAAATTCCTTGGAATTTTCTTTTACTTTTATTTTTCTCCTTTTGAGCCATGACATCATATCATTCAAAGAATGTAATAGATCACTTATTGGGTTACTAAGCCTTTCTCTTTGGTTAAATTCTAGGTTTTTTCCGAAATATTGGTTACTACACATGTCTATATTCTACATACAACCACTTTCAAGTCAACCTAGATAACAAGTTGGAAGGAATTTTAAGAGATCTTCTTTTGACAACTTTGAAGGCTTCTAAGTCTTTAATAAGGTTGCCTAGAAAAATTGTTGCCAATCTAAAGAGGCAGAGGTTACAGGTTTCTTAATATTTGGATACATGATATTATTCTTTTTGTGTTTAATGAATTAATTAGAGCTTTGGATGGGAGGAACCTTGGAAAGTTCATCATTGTAGCTTTTAATAAGCCCTTAATATAGAGGAGCTTGAAAAGAGGTGGGCTTTCATTCTTTGTTGATCACTTTGATGCTAGCAAACATTGCTTGTGCATTTGTTGCAAAAAACATTTGAAATGGATGGGAATCTCCTAACCATGCCTCACCTCAAAAAGAGATGGATTTTAGTTGGGGATTTTGTTGAACTCCCTTATTGTTGGTGGTCCCTTGTGATTGATTATCATAGGGTTTTGTTTGCAAAGGTTCCTTAAATTAAGGGAGTAAGTTTATGTTGTAAAGATTTAAATGATATGTTCAATCTTAGCACAAGAATTGATCTCTTTTGGTCGTAATTGAAAGCAAAGTTTTAGTTGAACAAGAATTTCGTGTTCATTAGTGAAATTTAGGTGGTGATGCTCATTGAGTATCTTCACAAAATTGGTGTAATTATTGGAGATGGTTAGTGGATATTGAAAGGCCCATAGGCATATGTGCCTTATCTTGTTGTTTGATTTTGATATAGACTATATTGATGACGTTTTGTATTGCCATTGAGATATTCAATTGTGTGTTTTGGATACATATGCTTTTATGTTTGAATCTTTAGAAGTGTTTCAACTTCACTATTTGCATTGAGATTATGTTGATTAGTGATTATATTATATAGTTCAAGATTAGTGTTATTATAGATTATTTGACTATGCATCTATTGATATCTAGATCATGTTAGTCATAGATGATTTTTAGTTAGTGAGATATGATTGTTTTTACATATTGAGACTAATTTATTGGGTTTGGCATATGGTTTTATATTATTCTTTGTAATGAGAAGCTCTTGTATTATGATGTGGTTTATTGTTACTAAGGCTTGTTTTTTTTTCAAATATTGGAAAGTAACTAAATTAGTATGATACATCTTGAATATGATGTTGAGAATGAATGTAATTCAATGGTATGTGCATTTATATAGCTCTTGTAGTAGTGGAGTTATTTTTGTTTGAATGCTCTTTTGTAGCATTGCTGTCAATGGCTTACTAGCTTGTTATTATTAGTTCTTCAATTAAGATATCAACTTTTGTGGATCTTAGAACATTGAATATGATGCTTAAATATGTTGCAATCCAATGATGAAATTTGCATGTAAACAACACTTAAGTTGAAGGTTTTATGGCTTGTTATAGGGATTAATCATTTGGCTTGCAATGATTTGTCAATGTATTGGAATTTCACCTTTTGGCTTTTTTCTATGTTTTGGTTGATAGATTCTTGACTCTGGGGTGAAATGAGATGTAAGACCTATATTTAGGAACCTTAAACCATATTTAGATGTGAATTAGAAGTTAAATGTGATGTTATTGTGCATAAAATACATGTTCCTCTGTGCATAATTGCTTAACTTAGGGGGCAATTTTGTAAATGCTAGGGACAATTTTGCTAAATAGTGGTGATTTTGTACTAGCGAAAAGAACAACTTTGTTCAATAGGGGTGAGTTTGCATTTGCAAAAGGGGCAATTATGCAATAGTGAATATAAAATGTTAGTTTACGAAAATGTTTCCTAAAGAAAGGTTGGCCTATGTGGTTTGCCTTATCTTCCCATCAACTTAGTTTGATGATGACTTAAGTCCTTTTCATGGTTATTGATCTTTTTGTGTTGTGGTTGGACTTGGAATGAAAATGGCTAATCTCTTGTATGACTATGTGAGATATTGGATCTCATGATTGTTCTATCTCAAGAGTGAGTATATTGAAGGTTTGGATGTCATTTCTACATTGTTTTGGATGTGTGATCATGTCTATAGTTGAATTGAGGGACTAATTGAGGATTAGGGTCTTCCTTGATTAGGGAATGATGTCCCATTCACTTTTGTTCTTGTTTGGTTTGTGTGAAATAATGATAGAGGTTGGAATGAATCAACTTGCACAAAGAAGGATACAGTAGGTATTTTGTTGCAAATACTTGGTCATACTTGAGAATAATAAGCCACTTTAAGGGGTTAACTTCCAAAAGACTCCAATAAGAACACAATTCACAATATGACGATAATAAGCTAACCACTACCTCCTATATACCTTACTTATGAATTGGATTCCACCCAAGCAAACTTAACTACTTGTGTAAGACTATATTAATGACCATACATAACTTAATTAAGAGTAATGGTAGCCACAAGCCAACTACAAATATCTATATACATACTATATTATTAAGGGTATTGCATGCCCCCTCCCTTCAAATGAGCATTGTCCTCAATGTTAATAAATTGTGGATGCTTTTACACAAAATCTTCACTATCCCATGTGACATTTTCAACTGGAAAATTCTTCCATTCTACGAGTGCCCTAATCCTTAGCTCCTTTGTGCATGTCTAGAAAGTTAACTTAGGCTTTGAGAGTGGATTTCCCTCTACGTCTAGGTAAGGTAGTACTATTTTTGTTAAAATTTCATGCTAATCAATTTGTTGCTTCATTTTGTTTTGTGCCTTTGCCATGCTCTCCTTGCAACTAGAGATCACCTCTCATTAGTGGTGAATGTGTTCCTCCATTGCTTTAACCTTTTAGTGTACCTTCATAAAAGAGGTGAAGAATGGTAGATGATTCCCTATCATTGATTGATTGGCTACTTAAGATCTGTTTTGTGAGGCAATCCTTTGAGCCCATCTTTCAAAATAGCTTGTAGATTTAGTGAAGAATGTTTAATTGCTACACTTCTAATGACAATAATTGAACCGCACCTCTATCTACCCCTTAATCATCTTTTGCATTTGGTGCAAGCTTAACATTTATGGATGCTTTGCAAGCAATCCCTTTAGTTCATAAGTTTTACCCTCTAAGTAAAATTGCATGAACAACTACTAGTTCATTTCAATTGTTCCTAAAATAGTGAGCCACTAGGCTCCCAAAATAGTGTATGCTATAGCCACGACGATAACAAACATAGGGCGATCTAGAATGTAGTCTTCCATGGCGAGTTTAATATTGTGGCATTTCATTGAACAATTTGTGCCTCCATTTGCAATCATAATTTGAAATTTTGGGGTTGTTTATATAAAATAGTTTAATTATTTTTCCAACTTATTGTTGATAAAGTTATGAGTATTCCTAGAGTCAATTGATATAGTTACCCTCTATTGTTTAAGGGAACCTAGTATCTTAAGGGTATATGGGGTATTAATACTTGACGAGGCATTACAAGAGATAGTTGGTTGGGCATCTTCTGAGTCTTCTACCACCACTATTTTCTTTTCTTCATCCTTTTCTTCATCATAGGTGCTCTCTACTTAGACTAATGTATTCTCAACACATTTATATGCTTAATTGTATTTTCCATCACAGTTGAAACATAACCCTTTGGCCCTTTTTCTTCAATTTGTTGAGGTGTCGATCTCATAGGCTAATGAAATGACGATGTAGGTGTCCTCTAGTCTCCCTTGTTAGGGAATTCCTCCCTTCTATAAACCAAATTTTTTTCCTTTGCTTGCCTTGCCATAATCATTTCTTGGGACATAAATTTGGGTGGAACATGTGTACCATATACTTGATGCGATCCTTTAAACCCCTTGTAGTAATTCCTTCAAATTTTTCTCTTTAACACACTTCACTCTTAAAGATAAAGTTTGGAATTATTGAGTATAATCCTTGATCGTGCTTGTTTGCTTTTATTTGGTAAGTTGACTGAAGTAGCTATCTATAAGATTGTCTCCATAATGTGTAGTAAGCTCCTCTTGGAAAGTAGACCATGTGAAAACACATCCCTTCTTTTTCTTCTCTTCACATAACCAACGATACCAAATGAATTGGTTTGGTTCCAAGTATAAGGATGCCATTGCAACCTTTTGTTGAATTAGGATCATCAACTCTGACATATACATCTTCTCCTACTTCAGCATCTGATTCAAACTCAAAAAAAATCACGCTAGCATCATTAGACGAACTAGGTTCCTCCACATATGGTTCAACAGTACGTTCATTCGTTGAAAGCATTTGCATGAATCTAATCATCTCAGGACAAGTAGCTCCATCATGATTTTAAGTCAAATGGAAATTACAATGATTCCCCTTACTAGAGGAAGAAGGGCCTTCAATTGCCAGCCTTTGATTTTATGAACTAATCTTAAAGAACTTTCAACTTGTAAAATGATAATGCCAAAACCCGACATTCAAGATACAACCAAGATGAAAATAAACAATGCTATCTTGCATTCAAAACTCATTCCAGAATTCATTACAATATTATCAGATTATGATCATCCAGATCGCTTAAAGCACAGGAGAGAGCATAAGTCTGAAAACTTAAAACTTTCTAAAGTCTAGACTCCTCTAAAACTCAGTGTGTCTTGGAAGGTGTCTTCGAGGTCCTCTTATAGGAAGAGACTGATTCCATCGAAGCAAAACTTATTACCTTCTTTACAATATTTGAAGTCCGTCAATAAGAAAGTGACACGAAAAAGAGAATCTTATCCGTAGCAAGACTCAAAGGTAAATGCATGAACATGGATAAGAACCAACCGACAAACCTTTCTGTAGCCATTTTAAAAGGCGTGAACAGGAAAAGTGAACAACCGTGATTAGGACACATGTCACGTACATGCTGACTTTATACCCAAAAGTCATTATGGGGTTCTTGCTTTTTGTGAATAGGGTTGCATCCTATTGTCACGTCTTAACGTGGGTGACTTCACGGCACAGACAAGCCCATGTGCTAGCCCTAAAAAGGGATCGGATCAAGAAGTTCGTCTGGAAGTTCTTCAGTTGCTCTTTCCCAATCTTCGATTCTTTGATTAAAAACATGATCGATCTGGACCATATAATCATTTGAATATGCAATGTCAAGCTCTGTTCTGGTAGCGATGAGTGCTGGTCTGAGAGTGATTTCCATATTCTGGATTCTGACTTCAGCTTTCCATTGTGCAGTAAGAGGATAGAATTCCAATCTGGGATACCTGTATCCAGTTCTTGGAAAACACATAAGATAAAATGTTAGGCTATCACAGATTTTATGGCAAAGACCAGGATATAGATAATTTAAAAATTCTTCCATATCTGGGTTAAATCTAGCTCCAACTAAATCAGCATAGTCTTCAAAGGTTTCTTGATCAAAAGAAATTCGAGTTATAAACCCAAATTTTATGGCCTTAAGTAAATTCATTTTACTTTGTATGGACCAATTCATTCCAAAGAATCCTTTGATTCTGATATGTATGGCTTGACGGCCACACCAGAATTTTATTGGAGCTTTAGCCATTCCAATCTTTTCTTTGAATTCCTCTTCTTCATCTGAATCAACCAGAGCTTCATGATGATGGTGATGGATCGAGCTCTGCATATCTCTGAACCACTTATTTAGAAAATAAGTTTCTAACAAAGTAATAACAATTTCCCGGGGAAGAGAAGGGAGCATTAATGTATTGCCAGGCCCAAAATTAACCATATAAATTGATGCACCATCTGGCCTGTAATACTCACAACTTAGAAATTCAAGATCTGTATAAATTGATCCTGCAAGTTCTCTTGTCAAGGCATCAGCAAGTGGGTTATTTTCTCCTTTAATCCATTCAATTTCAAAATCAAAACTGAGAAATTCAAAGTACCATCTTGCAATTCTGCCTTGGGCAATGTCCTTGTTGGGCTTTTTCTTCAACAGACTTCTCATGGCTTGACTGTCTGTTCGGACTATGAAATGTACTGGCTTAAGAAATATTTTGAATTTGTCTAAGCCCTTTTTGACTGCCAGTATTTCCTTTTCGTAGATGTGGTACCTGCCTTGTGTGTCAGAAAAGGTTCTTGATCTGTAGCCACATACGTTCTTTTTACCATTTTCTTCTTCCTGTATTAAAACAGCTGACCATGTGTTATCAGAAGCATCAGTATATAGAAATAATGGTAAATCTGGAAGTGGAGTTTGTAGAGTAGGTAAGTATTGGCATTTGGCCTTTATGCGTTGAACTGCTTCAGTTGCTAATGAGGACCAACCATCTGTTTCTTCCTTAAGATGAGTCTGAATAGCTTTTCTATCTTCAGCCAACCCTTTATAAAAAGGTGAAATGTAATTCAAGCATCCTAAAAATCTTTGGATTTGCTTTTTATCATGGAGAATATCAGGAAACTCTTGAATTCTTTGTAAGATATGTGGTTGAAGATATACCTTTCCATCCTTTAAGTGTAGGCATAGAAAATCAATCTGGCTTTGGCCTATCACCATTTTCTTTGCTGTAAAGCATATTCCATGCTTTGTTATGGCTGCATATAGCTTATCAAGATGTTGGAAGTGATTAGTAATTGAATCTGAAAATATAAGAATATCATCTATGTAAACAGCACAAAATTATGTTAAATGTCTTAGTGCCTGGTCCATTCTTCTTTGGAAGTAAGCAGGAGCTGTGCATAGACCAAATGGCATGACATTCCATTCGTAAAGACCTTGAGGGACTGAGAATGTTGTTTTATATCTATCAGATTCTTTTACCTTTATTTGCCAAAATCCTGATTTGCAATCAAACTTGGAAAATATCTTTTTATTTGCAGCTCGTCTGATCAATTCAGTACTGAAAGGGATGGGGTAGTTGAAAGGAAGAATTATATCATTAAGAGGCTTGTAATTGATGCAAAGTCTCTTTTTTTCTCTTACCTGTTCTGCTCTTTTATTCACCAAAAATGCCGGGCAGGAAAATGGACTCTTACTAGGACGAATGAATTGTCCATCAATAAGTTCTTTTAACTGTTCGTCCATCTCCTTGGTTTCTGTAGGACTCATTAGATATGTCGGTTCATGGGGTATGACTGACTTACATTCTGGTTTGAGCTGTATCTCACAATCTTCATGCTCTTTTGACCAAAATTGTAGAGGATTCATGCTGCAGCAATCTTTTTCAAATTTGTATTTGAGTTCTTGAAAAACTTCAGGAGTTTTTTCAGCTACTTCTTTTACTGATTCATTCTTCTTGTGTTTCTTTGGCTCAAACTTGTGGTTCACAATCTTGAGTGTAGGAATTTCTATTTGACCATCTTCGTGTCTGAGAGATATCTTATGTTTCCAAAACTGAAGTGGTTCATATTTTGTAAAAAATAGAAAACCAAGCAGAATGTCATCCTCTAAGTCATTATATTCAATAAAATCTGTAATGAAGATTTTACCCATGATTTCGATATGAACATCTTGTGCATATATTCCCATTTTTATCCTTTCTCCATTTATAGCATAGCTATGAGGAAGATCTGGTTTCTCTTTCCAGAATGATGGAGGTATAGCATTTGTTTTTGCTAAGGATCTGGATGAGCCAGTGTCTACAAAAGCATCTAAGGGAATCTTTTTATATCCAGGAAAACAGAAATTTATCCAGATATAATTACCATTATTAGCAAGTAGTAAGGAGCAATTTCTATCACTGATGAGGGATTTGCTACTACTGCTAGCTTCTGAAAGTGCTTCTTCTTTATCTGTTTCTGATCTATGTTCAGAATTTGCTTTGTACAAAACATCCTTAATTTCTCCCACTGCGGCAGAAAGATTCCTGATTTCCTTTTGTTGGGACTTAAGGAGTCTCTTGATATCTGAAACATCATCTAACAAAAGATCAAATTTCTTAAAAATTGCAATAATATCAGGATCTGTTGTAGAATGTTTTGAAGAAGACTTGTGTTTGGAGGAAGAAGGGATATCTGATTTTCTCTGCCATGGAGGGACTTTGTATCCATGATCTGGGTTATCTCTTTCTTCTTTGGAATGTCTGCTTTGAATCTTTAGTTGTTTCTCAATTTCAGCTTTATCATATTCTAAACTTTTTAGTTTAGCTAAGTGTTGATGGACAACACGTTTTCTTTCCTCCCTTGTTCCTGCTAATTTATACGGATCCTTAGATTTTTCAATTTGGATATGTATTTTAAGATCTGCCAGTGTATTCTTTAATAATGAAGATAAGAAATCTTCATCAGGGTCCGAAGTTTCGGATGTGCTTGAACTGGACAAATTCTTCTGTTTTCTATGTCGATCTTTAGATCTAAACATGAAAAGAGATTCAGGAACAACTTTTACTAATTCATACAAATCTTTTAGATCTGTATCTGGAGTGTAGCTGATAACTTCCCATCCTGGATTTTCCTTTTCAAAAATTGCATAGATTCTTGTTCCAGGGTTTAATTTCTTGGGACAGTTGGTCGCATAATGCGGTCCTTTACAAATAAAACATTTAATGCCTTTAGGAGGCATACTAGACCGTTTCTTTAAGAAATATGGAGGAGGTCTCTGAGATCTCCTTCTTTTATAAGGGATTGCCTTATAATTTCTCTTAGATCTACCATGCTTACTTCTTTTGAAAGTGTATTCTCCTTCATGGTAGCTTTTCTTTTTGCAGTGTTTGCATCTGCAATTGCTGCCACAACCTTTCTTTTTAAATTGCTTTAGCTGCTGGAAATCTTTTAACTGGTTGATCGGAGGAAGATTGCAAAATTCTTTAAGATTGCAAGTATAATTATACTCTTCCTTATTTGTTTGTAATGCTCCTAACAAGCATTGCTTTTCTAGCTTATATCTGATCAACCTTTTGATAGTAGGAAAGCTTACATCATCTAGATGTTTATTTTCTTTTCTGATAATATAATCCTGAGCCCATGCACCCAAACCACAAGGTAAAGAATTTAAGAAATATTGCTTAGTGGTAAGATCGTGCATTTTATTTGCTGCAACCATGTATGATTCAAACATACAGTTGTATTCATCAAACTTGGCTAAGTTTTTCAGCTTCATAGACTGCAACATTTTATTTGCTTCAAGGGCTTGATTTGAGATGTCATCACAAAAGAGGTCTGTGAGTAACCACTTAAGCTCGTTGAATCCAGCTTGGAATATATCATCTTTTCCTAGATTTTTCAGATCTACTAGAATTGGATCTATGGGTTGTGCAGGAAGATGCTTTGGCATTGGTCCAGTATCTGGTAGATTATTCCACCAATTTCTCAACTTACCAGCCATTAATCTGACTGAGTAGAGTACCTTTGCAGGTTCTGACCAGGTTCCACCTCTTTCAAAGAGATTTTCTAAAGTATTTGTCCAGGTGCAGATAGCTTCATATGGATTGACTAATTTATCAATATTTATTATGTATCCACTAGTTGCATAAGGGCGCAACTGTTCAGGTTTCAGATTTTCTGAAACTGGTTCCTGGACTTCAATATCCATGGTTAGTGCTTTTGAATTTTCCCATGGTTCTAGTTCACCTATCTGTCTGTAATTGGACAGATTTAAACCAATATCCTCATCATCAGTATCTACTAAGGAGTTAGTGTCAATGGAACTATCACTAGAAATAGTTATGCTATGTACATCTGAAGACTCATCATCTGATTCTTTATTTGCACAACCAGGTTCAACCATGAAGACTGGTTCTTCCTGTTCTTCTTTTACTCCTATTTCTTCAAGCCAATCTTTGAGAGGCTCTTCTTTTCCTGCTAATGAATGTTCTTTAATTTTTGGCATTTGAACATGCACTGCTTTCTTGCGAGAAGAAAGTTTAGAGGCTACTTTATCTTCTTCTGTATGCAGGGGTTTTTTCCTTTGGATTAAAACCTTTTGTTTAATAGGAGGTTCTACTGTTTTACCTTTTCTTTCTTTCTGTTCTTCTTCGGAACTGTCTTTACCAGTCTGTGAGACTCTTGTCTTTTTTACATACATTCTGACCTTTTCTAACTTCTTAGCTATGGATTCTAAGAAGGCTTTATTTTCTACATCAGCAACCTTTCTTGATGATTCGTTAATTTGCTGATCTCCATAAATGTGGGTCAAATAGTTATCTTGGTGTTCTTGTGTAAAAGAAATTTTCTTCACACTAGTATGTACTTGAGTCACATCATAATTTACACTGGTAATGTCATTTGTCAAGGTACCACAGTAGTGTTCTATGTTTTTAAAAACAGAGAGATGCTTTTGCTGATCTTCAGATACTATATCTAACTTATTTATACAATCAAGAGATTGATCGACAGAGTATCTAATATCTACAGCCATGTCATCAATGTTCTCTTGAGCAGAGGTCATCCATTGGGCCATCCAATTTCTTTGTGCCTCTGAATTCTTTTGCTTCTTTCCCAAATCTGTATGAAGTCTTGCTTCATATTTTCCCCATGATTTTTTATCAGGATTTATCATTGTGAAACTTTCTGAAGTAGGCCATCTTCCTGGTTCGTGGCTTACTATTTCCTGTTCCTGATTATTCAATTCCATCTTGTATTTATGTTTTTTCTCAGAACTAGCCCGAGGGAGTTTGTTCTTTGGAAGGCGTTCCTTCATCATACAACTCTTTTCTCCCATCTTGGTAAGCTTTATGCCTTTTCCTTTCTGACCTTTTTCTTGCTCTGCCTTTGAAGTCAGAGATAATCTTTGGCTGACAGATCTGGCCAATTGATCCATAAATTCTGGATCTTTGTTGAGATCAGAAAAGTTTGCTGAACTAGTCCTTGGGATTTGGATAGATGGTTGTTTGTATCTAGGGAAATGGCTTAAACCAATTGATTCTTCAGGGTTATAGTCAATAAATGGCTTATTTGAAGTACTGGGAAAGTTATGTGACATGGAATAAGATCTAGGCAGGGAGTGGGTTCTGTTACTAGAGGAGGCCTCAGGTTGGGTAAACATTGTTGTTTCAGGTAAGGCCTGTAAGTCAATGCTGGCAAGTCTTCTACTTTGCTGTCTAGGTTTATCTGAAAATAAACCATGAGAGGAAGTAGGAAGATTCTGGAATTGCGGCTGAGTCTGATTTATCAGTTGTTCAATAATAGGAAATCCTATTTCAAACCCAGTTGAATCTATGTGTCGACCGTAGTCGTCTACGTTTGCATTGGCTTCTCAGTATAACTTACCCCCGCCGGAAAATTAGAAGGAGGAAAAATAGTGTTAAGCAACCTATACACACATCTACCACCTACAGTAGCATATACAGACTCAGGTTGTAAAACTATTCCTTTAACTTGTAATAATAAACAAAATGCAGTTTGGACATATTTGTCATCAAGGTTGATGGTAAAGTTTGGTCTAACAGACATTCTAGCATCACCACCTTTGTGTTCGTCAGTCTTTTTGACTAAACGACCTTTAAATTGGGCTATGACAGCTTGATCCCATATTCTACACCGAGCATCTATTAGGGTAGCAAAATATTCAGCACCTATGTCAAAATTAAAATGAGGATGGAGAATAATATCTACTAATGAAAAATGGACATGAAAGAAACCTTTACTTTTCCATCTTTTTATGTCATCGGGTAATAGAAAGGGCAAATAGACTGGACATATTCCTACACCAGCTACTTTGAGATTTATTTCAGACTGTCTAACAGAGTTCATCATTTTTGCCTTAATTCCTTTTTCAGGATAGAGATCTGATATTCTAATATCTGGGAATTGAAATTACCAGATTCATCAACAAGTTCATCTTTATCTTGGAAATAATTATGGATAACATGAGAAAAAGCACCACTTGCATTTAAAGAGCTCTGTGTTGTCATCTTGGAAGAATTAGAACTTACTTGAATTTGCTCAAAACGTTCGCTGCTACAATTTCCGTCTTACAGCTCACCCTGACGCCTATCCTTCGGCTTAAAGCGGGAATTACAGCCTTACTGCGGGTCCACAGCTACTAGTGATAGCCTTTATCAAGCTTCAACTTGGGGTCTTCCTCACACAACTTTGCTTATTGGAGAATTCTATGGGATTTTTAAATGGTATATTAAAAATTTGGTAAATCTTGTGTGATTATACAATGATACATTTAAGTATTGGGTGAATCAAAGTTCGACGGAACACATATGTTGTAATTTTCAAGGCAATTATGACCCTACAATTAGCATGCAGGGGTCATGACAATTGGTAAAACGTGTCGTCAAATGTAATTATTTTTTAATGTTATTGGCAAAATGGGTCCTCATAAGAATCTATTTGTAAATTCTAATTGGTGAAATGGATCTTGATACACAATGTTGTTTTCATAGTATTGGAAAATATGTAGGTTATTTATTACATGCTTCGAAGATTCCAGGCAAAAATATTAATCAGTCCATTTGAAATGCGTAGTTTATTATAGTGAATTTATTACTTAAATATGCCTTATAAAATAAATCAACGGTGAATGGACATGCATTAGACTGATAATTCATAAAATTTAGGCAATTTGGTGACCTTGTTAGGTGTGATTAATTCACTAATTTCAAGTTGACCAATATCTAATATTCACCAATTGGTGAAGATTTGTCACTAAAAAAATCCGTGGGGCACATAACAGTAGGGAAGAGTAAGTTAGTGTGATTACAATATCCATTTGAGAGTAAAGCACATGCTTTGACTTATTTACCCACTAGCAATAAGCAAGAATAGTTAGTTTTAACCCAAAGGGTAGGATCCTTAGAATGCTTTTTCCTGTCCAACATCTCATTCAATAGATTAGTACTACAATCAAATTTCTGATTTTTACCTGATTGAACCTTGAAACTTTCAAGCTCTTTCCTTAATGTAACTACTTCTCCTTCAAGTTTTAGACATTCAATCTTTTTAACCTCCAAATCAGACCTTACAATATCTGCTATCCTCTTACATTCTTCAATTTCAATTTTTGACTTATAATCATGTTTTCTCTTCCTTTGTATTTGTTGTCAAACCTAGGTATTTCAAAATTCTTTGGAAAGGGTATGTAGTGACAAATTGATCAAACGGGAATGGGCATATCTCTTGGATAGTATAGGTTTTCTTTTTTTTTCGGGCTTTCATGCCTGCTACTTGTTGGGTGATGGCTTCTAGCTTCATTTCCATGTCCATTTTTGGCATGTTTTTTTGTGAGTTCTGTGTATAATAGCCTTGTTGCCTCACCATGTTTGGGTCATCTATTGGATATTGTGAAGGTATGAGACCTTGGTAACCATTTTGGTCGCATATTGGGTTAGGTCCTTGATGGGTGTAAGGAGGGTTAGCTCCTAGTTGCTGAGATGAAGTGTATTGAAGGTTACCATGTTGATGTGTTATCGAGACACCTTATTGGTAGGACAATTAAGGAAGGGTGCTCTATGGCGTACCTTTCTATTGGGTAGAACTAAACTAAAGGTTACCCTTTTGATGTGTTATCAGGACACCTTGTTGGTAAAACGACTGAGGAAGGGCGCTATGTGGCACACCTTGTTGTTGGGCAGGACTAAACTGAAGGTTACCCTGTTGATGCATTATTGGGACACCTTGTTGGTAGGATGACTGAGGAAGGGTGCTATGTGACACACCTTGCTGCTCGGTACGACTAAACTAAAGGTTACCCTGTTGATGTGTTATCGGGACACCTTGTTGATGAGTTGACAGAGGAAGGGCACTCTGTGGCACACCTTACGGTTGGTATTGTTGGTTCAGAATAGGACCATATGGTCCACCTTGTTGCTGGTACTAATTGTTTAGAGGAAGACCTTGTACTCCACCCTGTTGAAGGTATTGACCATTGGGAGGGGGACCCTATGTTATGCCCTGTTGAAGGTATTGAATGTTTTGGGATGGGTCAATGTTTGAGGTATTATGAGGTATATATTGTCCGAGAGGAGGGTTTTTGTTTGGTGTTTCATATTGGGATGGTCCTCCTTGATACAGTTGTGCTACTATTGCTTGTTCAACCTGAGTTGGTCTTCTGAATAAGGGGTTCTCTTTGGGTTGACCATAATTTTGTGAGAACATAGGTGGAATGTCTGGCATCTCTAGAGGTTCAGTTATATGTCTTACAATCGATTTATCCCCTAAGTGAATAAGTTTGGCATCCTTGAGAGCTTCTACGTTGAAATCCACTGGTAATTTAGCACCACTTCATGCTAACTTGAAGAAATAGGAGTTTGGATACTTTCTCAATAGCCTGTCCATTAGTTTAAGAACCTTGGGGTTGTTGGAATGTTTGAACAATTCATCCTCATTTATTTCTTCCTCTGTGTCTACCTCCTCTATAACCACTTTATTCAGGTCTTGGTTGTTTTGTTCAATTACCTCCTTTTGTTTGTAATTTAATTCCTCTTCACTAAAGGTATTTATATACATAGGCCTTTTCTATGGTGTTTCAAGATCAGTTAGCCTATAGCCCCAAGGGTTACTTTCATCATTTATGGCATTGGTTGGTGGGATGCTAGTGTTGGTTTTGTTTTCTTCCATTTTCTTTTTGTGTTGTGACCTCCTGGTTGTCATAAACAATTATTAAGCTTTTGTGATTGTTTTCTCTGACTCATATTCTCTAGAAAAGACTTGGCCTATTGGTGCAAAGCAAAAATAAAAGTGATCTAGCCGGTTTTGACATTTGTGATATCTCCTTGAGAAGAAACCCTTAGCAAACTTTTTTGTAGGGTGATTTTTTGAGAGCCTAAGTATAGACTTTCGTTTAAGGATCTTTCTCTTTGCAAACCTAAGTATCTTTTGCTTTCCAAAAAGCATGAGGCATGTATATTTATTACCATGCAAGTGGTGGTAATATAGGTCTTCTGGCTGGTAGGTCTGCCTTTTCTTCTTCTTCGTCTAAGACAATGGATGCAGTGAGAAATTGGCGAGGTGTTTCATTTTTCTCAAAAATGAACGTTCTCAAATTGCTGATGATGTCAATTTGGGCACCTTCAATATGTGTGTTACCTTGTTGAAATATTGGTGTTGCAAGCCCTAGTTATTGAACGAGAGTTGTGGGTTTCCAAATGGTCATAAGGTATGAGGATGTTGTGACGTGATTTATGGTGTTCAATACCCTAGCATAAGGTCACTCAATACCTATTGCCATGCAAGAGCTAGTAATATGGTTCTTCTTATTGTTATGTTTTCTTTTTCTTCCTCCTTGTTTAAGATGATGGATGCAGTGAGAAATTGGCGGGGTGTTTCATTTCTCTTAAAAATGAACATCCTCAAACTGTTGATGATGTCAATTTGGGAATTTTCAATGTGTGTGAGACTAGGTTGAATAATAGGTGCTATAAGGCTTGGTTGTTGAACGGGATTTGTGGGTCGCCAAATGGTCATAAGGTGTGGTAGTATGGGGTGGTTTGCTATGAAACTCAAAAACCCTAAAGTTTGAGTGTTGTTTTGGAACGTAGCTACTTTTAAAAAATTAAAATGCTAAAGAATTAGGGTTGATATTCCACTTCCTGGTCTAGAGGATATGTTGTGGGAAAGATACTTGAACTATCTGTGAGTTCCAAGTAATTGTTGATATCATAGACTTTTTGAGTGGAGGAATGATCCTAATGTTTTGTTGGATTTTGATTTCAAATAAGTAGTATGGTAATAATGGGTGTGAGATTTTATGACCAATCTAATTTTCCAAGTGTCTTGTTCAAGTAATGACCTTATAAGCAACTTTAGTTTGTTTTTCCCCTAAGTGTTTAGAAAAAATATTGTGAGTTGGAATGGCAGTTTGTAACCTGTGTGTGTTTGTTTCCTTTGTGTTCTTGAGTATGGAAAATGATATAATAGCACTGGACTGACTCACAAGCATGGACTTTATGTGACCTGAATGTCTATAGCTCAAGTTGTGAAATCACAACACCCAAGTCATAGTTACCAAAGTGTTTACTTTGATCAATGCAACCTGAAAATAAAAAAATAAAATGTTCGGAAACCTTTAAGGATAAATCCCTTCAAGGAGTACAAACATAAGGCTTCTTTCACAAGTATACACTAACTCAAAGGTTTTGTGGTTTTGACCATCTTGTTCAATGTTTGTTTTGATATGTTCTTTGTCTTTAAGTCAAACACAGAATTTGATGTCACAATTGTTTTTGGAATGTAATTGGGTAAGTTGAACATTAACAAACAATTACAACCCTAGTGGAGAGAAACCATCCTCTTAGGTGGGCCTGCCTCATGCTCGGAAGAGATGATTTTACATGTGACTTATGGCACGGGCCTGTAGTTAGACTTGGAAAGTAACTTCTCAAAAGTAAATTTTGATGCACCACTTTCAGAGAATGTTTTGGATAATAGGGTGGCTTTTAAAATAATTGGATCTTAGTCATGTTTTGGGGATATTATTTTTGAGCACCTACACATGCGGCATTTTTTTCAAT
This sequence comes from Sequoia sempervirens, assembly GCA_007258455.2. NCBI lineage: Eukaryota > Viridiplantae > Streptophyta > Pinopsida > Cupressales > Cupressaceae > Sequoia > Sequoia sempervirens. Next base: position 21,491 of record VDFB02263924.1, read on the forward strand.
TAAGAACCTTCCAGCACTTTCGGTTTTTTATGAATCACAAGGATACTGAGGAAGAATACATCGGTATAGGACATCCGCACCCGGCGAGTGATGAACTTTCCTCACACTCAAAAATATTTATATAGCGGTCCAAAATGAAAGTACCGCTTGGGTCGCCTATCAATTCTCCAGTGTGGGATGTGTCTCAATAGGTAGGCCCTCTAAGAAGGTAAAATTTAAAACAAATGCGAAGCTCAAAAATGTTCTTCACTCACCCAAGATCGCCAAAATGGTGTGAGGGGAGAAGAAAAAACACTTTAGCTTGCCAATCAATGTATGCACAGAAAACAATTCATTGCAAATTGATTCATTTTAAACACCTCAAGCGATGTTATCCCCAAGAATATGTGAGAAAAAATGAAATGTTATTTTTATCTTTGCACCAATTGAAGTGTTTAGGACATCAAGCAGTTAAGATAGCAATGGTGTGAAAACAATCAAGAAACATTTTGTTCATTTTAAGTCCCAAAGTTGAAATTTTTCTAATAAAATCAGGCCTGGTCATTAAATGGTCAACAAATATAAATTGTAGTGCGTCAACAAAATGAACAACGTTTGTGCTCTTTTTTATGCACCAAATTTAAAGGTTCCTAATTATGAAAACATGAAATGTGTTCATTTTTAGAACCCAAAATTGAAGTGTTTTATGTTCTTTTTATGAGCACCAAAAGAGAATTCCTACTTTAGAAAGCTTTGAATTGTTTATTTTAACAACACCAAATTTGAAATATGAGAGTTGTGTTGTTCATTTTTAGAGCACCAAATGGAGATTCCTACTTTAGAAAGCTTTGAAAATGTTTATTTTAACAACACCAAATTTGAAATGTGAGAGTTGTGTTGTTCATTTTTAGAGTACCAAATGGAGATTCCTACTTTAGAAAGCTTTGAAAAAATTTATTTTAACAACACCAAATTGGAAGTGTGAGAGTTGTGTTGTTCATTTTTAGAGCACCAAATGGAGATTCCTACTTTAGAAAGCTTTGAAAATTTTTATTTTAACAACACTAAATTGGAAGTGTGAAATTTGTTCATTTAAAGCACCAAAGGGAAATTCCTAAGTTAATAAACAAAATTCTTTGATGTCTCCAAAGATCTTGGACCGATCGTCTTCCCTGCACAAAATAAGTTAGTATCTTTCACAATCCTACATAGAAATCCATTAATTCCTACAAAACAACAAATATGTTAGCAATAAAGGTCATTAAAATAGTGTAGGATCCATGCACTTTTCTTCCAGAGAAAATGCTTAGAAGAAAAATCAAAAGCTCAGAAAAAAAATTGCAAAAGCCCAAAAATTTGGAAAAAGCTCAAATTTTTCATATAGGTGCAAACCTAGAAAGAAGCAAAAGCGTGCTTTTAGAGAAAAAGTGTTGATATTAAATCAAAGGTGCCATTCCCATGGAAAAAGCATTGATTTTGTGGCAAATGCTCAGAATTTTTGCCAGTCAAAAGCGAGCTTTTGTTGGGAAATCTGTGAAATGTCTCTGAAAGCTCCCATAACCCTATAACTTCAACTTAGCTCATAAAAATGTTAGTAAGGAGGACCTAGGTCCCACCAAGCATGTCAAAATGTGTGAGGGGGAAGGAATCCATCAGGAAAATGATGTGAAAGCAAGATCAAATGCAAGATTGAAATCAGAAACTATCTAATTCAAAACACTTAATCTATCTTATTCCATCACTCATGAAATGTGCAAATCTAAGCCATTTGAATGAAATGAGATCCTAAGATATTCAAAACGAATTCAAACAAACAAAAGAAGAGTTTACCATTCCATTTTGGTGTTACCTGATTTTTAGCTTTTAGCTAAAATCAGGTTTAGTGTTTATTCTTTTGTGTTGTTCATTTAAACATTTAAAAGATAAACCATAAGTCTACTAGGTTTAATATGCATGGAAAAAGATTGTCAAATGAAACAAATTACATTTTTTCATTCCAATGTTGCAATTATTGAAAATGAGAAAAGAGATTCATATGTATACAAATTTAATCTTTTATTGATAATCATGAAATGTACATGTCCCTCACAAGTCAAGGGACTAACTTTACTTATTCAATGAAATAAAGAAACAATTTATACATGAATAAGTTAAAAAAAATGTGAATATAAGAGTGGAGACCAGTCATTGCCTAAGAATGACTGGTTTTGAAGTTTCCCTATTGCCCTGTTGTTGTTGCCCCAAGTTGCTTGTGTCCTTCCCGACTCTGTAATACTCCTAGCCCTTGCATCTGGAAAAACAATGATATTAGAGCAATGCTCTAAGTAATGAAAGATCTCAATCCTTACATACACACCTACCTATGCATGTATAAACTGATCCATAATTTCATTAAATAAGCATGCAAACCTTGGATGTCCTTGAAAACAATGATGTCATTAAACACATCCAAAATATGCATCTATTTTTCTAACTTGTTTGCTTCATGTGCAGATTTAGGAAAAGTCTAGTTACTATTCTGATTCAGTTAAATACAACATGTGGGGTAAATGTGGCTCCCACGAGGGTAGAGCTCAGCATGCTTTGAAAGAAAAAGGAAATTGAGCAACTTGATCAAAGATATACCTGTTATTAATGCATTAAATCAATATGGAATCACACCAGTTGATCAACTTTCATTATCATATTCAAAAGATGCATCAAGTTCAATTATGCATCTCTTAAATAATGAGAGAGCAATCTAGAGTATTATCAGGTCCCTCTCACCTTGACCCTATTGGACAGCCACACATCACATAAGATGGTGAGCTTTTAGGTCACCGACATAGGGGACATGTGTCTTCCCACTAGGATCAAAGTGGGGAGACAATTATGTATTACACATGATAAAAAAGGAAAAAAAAATTGTGGAGATCAGATAGCGAATTCATGTGGGACAGCAAGCATTATTATGGAAGCCATGAAGGTTGGGACAGTAACATGTATTCTCATGTCATGCAGGACAGCAACAAAGACAAATGTCCTTTAACTTTACTGAAGGCAACAAGAAATGGTCACAAGAGATTACATTGCAGATGAAGAAGAAAGGAAGGGTAGTAAAACTTTTCAACTACCCTGTTCGGTGTCACATAATGATCAACTTTCATCTACATTTTCTTGAGTTGCTCAGACCCAAGGATTACCTCCACAGCTGATATGCAGTTGACAATAACTTTATTGATGGAAATGGAGAAGCAGTCAAGTTTCACAACTTACAAGGTGTGAATTTTAATGGACATGAAATATTGTCACCTTTGGTTGCATAATCTGTTGTTTTGAAGCAATGAAATGATAGAAATTTAACAACAATGGAGAAAGCAATGTGGAGCTATCAAGCATTGACCAAGAAAAATTAGTAAGCCATGAGAAAACAAGGAGCATGTCATCATACCCAAGTGAAGCAGCCATTTACATCATAATACAGCCATTGGTGCAGCCACATGTCAAGAAATGGAGAATTTGAAGTGCATAGGACAGCAACATGCAAACCCTATGACCTATGCAACTTGTTCAAGTGATGGTCAAACATAAAGTTACAGAGATATTGAGGCCAAGGAGACAATCTGAATACAGTCATGAGAATGCATGCTACAGGACAGCAAGGTCCAACAAGTATGAGGTTGTCATTATCTACTAGTGACATGTGTTATGGTGCTCTCCCACATTTGCAAATGCTACAGGAAACAAAAGAATAAACCATAGAAATCTATAAGAATGGAATTGCTAATGCTTATTAATAGGTGCTTTTGTGAAAATAAGTGCAGTGAGTAAGGTCATTGTCA
>VDFB02263925.1:0-12202 GCA_007258455.2 Sequoia sempervirens
CTCTCACCTTGACCCTATTGGACAGCCACACATCACATAAGATGGTGAGCTTTTAGGTCACCGACATAGGGGACATGTGTCTTCCCACTAGGATCAAAGTGGGGAGACAATTATGTGTTACACATGATAAAAAAGGAAAAAAAAATTGTGGAGATCAGATAGCGAATTCATGTGGGACAGCAAGCATTATTATGGAAGCCATGAAGGTTGGGACAGTAACATGTATTCTCATGTCATGCAGGACAGCAACAAAGACAAATGTCCTTTAACTTTACTGAAGGCAACAAGAAATGGTCACAAGAGATTACATTGCAGATGAAGAAGAAAGGAAGGGTAGTAAAACTTTTCAACTACCCTGTTCGGTGTCACATAATGATCAACTTTCATCTACATTTTCTTGAGTTGCTCAGACCCAAGGATTACCTCCACAGCTGATATGCAGTTGACAATAACTTTATTGATGGAAATGGAGAAGCAGTCAAGTTTCACAACTTACAAGGTGTGAATTTTAATGGACATGAAATATTGTCACCTTTGGTTGCATAATCTGTTGTTTTGAAGCAATGAAATGATAGAAATTTAACAACAATGGAGAAAGCAATGTGGAGCTATCAAGCATTGACCAAGAAAAATTAGTAAGCCATGAGAAAACAAGGAGCATGTCATCATACCCAAGTGAAGCAGCCATTTACATCATAATACAGCCATTGGTGCAGCCACATGTCAAGAAATGGAGAATTTGAAGTGCATAGGACAGCAACATGCAAACCCTATGACCTATGCAACTTGTTCAAGTGATGGTCAAACATAAAGTTACAGAGATATTGAGGCCAAGGAGACAATCTGAATACAGTCATGAGAATGCATGCTACAGGACAGCAAGGTCCAACAAGTATGAGGTTGTCATTATCTACTAGTGACATGTGTTATGGTGCTCTCCCACATTTTCAAATGCTACAGGAAACAAAAGAATAAACCATAGAAATCTATAAGAATGGAATTGCTAATGCTTATTAATAGGTGCTTTTGTGAAAATAAGTGCAGTGAGTAAGGTCATTGTCATTGACTATGACAGTTGGCATTGGTGATACAATGCTACAGATTGTATGGAGAAGAAGGGTAATCTTTGGTAGATATTCCCAAGTACCTTGCTTTCTTGAAAGGAGAGAACTCGGTAGGAAGACAAGAATCAAAGGTAAAGGAGAGTCATATTTTATGAAGATGCCATTACAAGAAGTCAATGACAACACTGGAACCCTCATATGATGTGATCAGGATACAATTGCTATGCCCATAACAGAGATTGTGAAATGAAAGAGCTTATAAATTCTAATGGACAGTCCCAATAATTTAAGTCCTGAGTAATGTGCATGAAGGAATGGCAGATGTGGGGGGTCTCTGACTCATACTTGTGCTATGCAATGGCATTGAATCATTTATGCAGACCATTTTTATTCATAAAGCAGAATGATAATTCGGAAAGGAAAAGAACAGGTGTCTTCTACTCTTAATACTGGGCCATTAACTAATGTTGTAGGCTCTACAAGTTTCCAAATGGTTTCCTCTATAAATTTTTCCTCTAACGATAGACAAAAGGATTCAAAGGACCCTATCACGGATGGAAATAATCTTATTGATTGAAATGGAGGAGCTCAATTTTGAAAATGAATAAATCATGATAATTGTGTTTCATGAGAATGCAGAGTTTGGTGTATATATATAGTGCTTTCATCAAGGGAGAATATGCATTGAAGCTTAAGAAGCTTTATGTTCTAGGGAGTATCCAATCACAGCGATCTTGATGCATGAATAGAAATGACCAATGGAATACAGTGTGATAAGACAATTATCTTGTGAAAAGAAAGCACCCACTTCATGAATGTCAAGAACAGTGTTTCAAGGATGAAGATGAACATTACCCTCTTAGCAAACATTACATCACCTTGCTAGATATGTACAGTGACAATCATGGTGCCAAAGTTTCATATAGTGGTGTTTTGTCAAGGTGTTTGAGGCATCAAAAGGGGTTACCATGAGTGTTTAGCAACATGAGGAGGTATCATCAAAAGGACAGAGTATGCTACTCTTAAAAAGAAATGTCAAATGCAGGAGGTTCTTCACAATGACAACCCCACTTTGGGGTTTTAGTTTTCAAAGACATTCTATAGGAAAAGAAGTGTATTTACAAAAACCAATTCAAATGCTCACATAAAACATATTTTTTCACTACAAATTGGAGCTTTCAACTATACCCACACTGTATAATGGCATTGAATCATTTTGCAACAAAATATGAAGTTTTCTTTCAAATTACCCATCTAGGTTTATCATGAGAAGTTAATGCAGAGGCAAGAACAATGGTGAAAAAAGAACAAGAATGACAAGTGAAAACCCGTTTCATGCATTATTACAAGCTGTGGTCAAATAGACCTCTTTTTCTGCAAAATATGGAAGACCCACCTAGGGTTTTAAAATGTGAAACAACATTGCTATAAATTGGAGGGAAAAGGAGTGTATTTACAAAACCCACTTATATTTCTCTAGAAAAATATGAGTTTCTTCAAGAAACCAAGAAACCCACTTGGGTTGTTTTGAAAAAATTGCATATACAAAAATATAGGTGCTACAAAAAACCCATCTGGGTTTATCCTGAAATTGTGAAATACATAGCTGATATAAGAGAGGTTTCATGCAGGAGAGTTCAGAAAAATGAGGTAAAGAACAGATTTAATGAAGAGTATTCTACAGAAAATGCATAAAAAACCCAAGTCATTTTTCTTAGTCGTGGCCAGAAATTTGTGTTTCTTCACAAAGGCGACAAAAACCATCTGGGTTTAGTCATATTTTGCAAATACAAAAGGAAATGTTAAAGTCTTGCATGATATTACTAGTTGGAGCTTGAGTTTGAGCTTATTGCAGAAAAGAAAATGAGGAATATTGTCAAGAAAAGCTTACCAAGCTAGAAAGTGCCAATTCTCATCAAGGTGTAAGTCATTCTTTTTACCAGAAAGCTTCTTTCGAGCTTCAGAAGAAAATAATGGCGACTGTGAACAAAGTGAAACAACAAAAGAAAGAGAAAAATGAAACAAGATGGGTCAGAAATATGTCCATGGCTGCAGCCTGTAAGTTCTTTTATGGCCTCCAAATGATGTGAAAATGGAGATTTTGTGTGACAAAATAAACATTTACCTGTTGTTTGAGGTGGTTTCTTCAAAAAATCACCACAAAACCGGTGTCAAATCTTCATTTTTATATGTTTTCTCAAACCCCACGGTGGTAGCATCTGTTTTCCAGAATGTTCAACATCAAAATGATGGTGTTTTCCATTGTTTTTTTGTCTTTTGATGATTAGGGTTTGACCCTATTCGATGGTGATGGGATTTTCTTCCCATGTTTTAAAAAATGAAAACATGTGTTAATATGATGGAGACCGAAACTTATGTCTATTGACTTAGGCATGTTATGCCTTAAGCTTTTCCCCTTGTTTCAAAACTTTTCCAAGTCCTAAGTCCTCAAACAATACAACATATGGAGTGTGCCAAGTTATATGTATACACCTTTGGTTTTTGACTCATGCATCATGTGCCTTGGAGAATATGCTTTCCAATAAATATGGAGGTCAGCCATATTGGCCAAGTTTTTTGAGCTTTTATGTTGCCTTGCAAATCAGAGTGTTGACCACATATAGCCTTACAATGTAGAGTGAAGAAGAGATGAGATCACCATATGCCTTATTGACCTTATTAATGCTTTTAAAAGCATTTTTTCATTTCATTATTGCTCTTGCTTTTGTTTCAAAACATTGTAATATAATTTAAGTGATTTTGATAATCACTTTAACATTTTCACTTGCAAATGAAATGCAAATCATATTGATGGTGGGCCCCCTTATTTTGTGCTTTGAAATGTAAAATGACTTGATTAAGTGATGTATTATGAATCACTTAATCAAGATTATTATCTTTAATGCCTTTTGGAGTCTTGTGTTTTCAAAACACACATATTGCATGAGAAGAGTGTGGGTCAATACTTGTGTGAAGGCCAATGATGACTTACAAAAATGAGGGGTGTGTGAGAGGTTGTTTTGACTGACTTTAGAGGAAAGGGGGCTGTTTGGAGGCATTTTTGTTACATTTTTAGTGTGACTATTGACTTGGTTTAACTTTGCTTCATGTGGAGGACAGTTTGGAGGGTTTCTAGAGGTTCTTTTTGGACTTTTTTCTTGCTTCCAACCAAAACCTTCTAAATGGACATGTGTAAGGGGTTTTTGGTGGGTTTTTGCTTTAGTATGTTAATTTTGAGCATTTTGAGGGAGTTCTTTCTTTCCAGCAGCAAGATAGCTTTGTTTCTTGGAGCTATTTTTCATGGAGCAGTATTGTAACTCAGATGGACTTGTAATACAATAAGCACTTTGAATCAATAGAATAGAGAATTTTATCTTCTCTCTTCATGTTTCATGGTATGACATTAATGATTGATTAGTTTGTCTTGTGAAAATCCATTTTTCCTTGCAAACTTGTCTCATGTTTATGCATCTATTTAGGAGAAAATGTATGCTTATAGGTTATAAGTTGTGTTGTGTGGTAGTGATATTAATTGTGAAACCCTTGTTTTCCTTTTAAAAGCACTGTTTAGAGACCTCCTTATGAATTATTTATGTAAATTGCATTGGAAAGTGAGTTGTGTGAGTCCTGCTTTATGATATTAATTTGAAAGTGATAGGTTGTTAACAGGTCTAGGTTGTTTTGTTGCATCACCTTAGGTTTTTTTCAATATTAGGTTTATTTTCATGCAATTCTTACCCTTTACCTCAGAGATTAGTAGTTAGGTGACATCAAAAGGGGAAGTCAACCCTTATCACTAGAGGTCTTCTTTCGAGTAGGATACCCACAACCTGAAAGCAGTCCCATGTTACATCCAAATCTGTTGAGTTTGTCCAAAGCTTGGCATTAGGGTGCAGATTTGGATCCCTAACAGTTTCATAAGCTCATAACCTTTTCCATAAATCTTTTTCATTGATTTTGAATCGGGTGGTTGTTTTTTGTTGAGTTCATCAAAGGTTGTTGTGTAATTGGTTATGTTTTGGTCTAAAGTGGTTGAGGTGGATGCTTCTGAAGGGTCGTCCAACTTTTGTGTTGACATGATTGATTTTTCATTTTTCTCATTGGAATATTTGTTGATGATCTTGTACTCATCCACGAGTGTTGGTGTGAAATCTAAGGAACCCCAATGATCATCTAATAGCTTTGTTACTTGTTCAATATGTTGTTTTTCTTTTTGTTGGATGGGTTCTACTTGTGTAGTGGGTGTTAATGTGTTTAAATGATTCACTTTGTTTTTCTCAATGTTCAAACAACTATTTGGATCAGGGTCATCTTCAAGGATTTGCACTTTGTTGTTGTAAATATATTTCATTTTACGATGAAGATTGGAAGGAACCCATTCATTTCATGAATCCATGGCCTGCCTAGAAGGAGATTATATGAAAGTTCATGAGGCATAACATGGATTGGTGTTTGTAATGTGGCCTTCCCAATTGCAATAGGCAAAGTAATCACACCAAGCGGTTGTTTTTCTACATTGTCAAATCCTTTGATAGATAAAGAATTGGGTTGAATGTTTGATTTATCCACTCTAAGCTTGTCCAGAAGGTTTACACTACACACATTAAGAGTGGAGCCATTGTCGACAAGGGTTCACTTTATCCCTATCATTTTGTATTGAACAATGATCATGAAAGATTCATTTTGTTTTTTCACGTCCAAAGAGGGGAGTTCGATTTGGTGGAAAACAATGTCAACATTCAATCCTTGAATTATGGTTGCTATGTCATTTGGTTGCGCATTAGAAGGGATAGGAATTTTATGTAAGGTTGTTTGAAGCATAGTGTGATAGGTAGGTGCATTTTGTAAATCCCATAGGGATATCTTTGCGAGAGTGCTCTTAAGTTGATCAAAAATATCATACTCCCTTAATCGAGGAGCACTAGGTAGTATAGAATTAGGAAAAGGTAAAGAGGTTAGGGTTGGTTGTTGTGGTTTGGGGATTGTTTCTAGTGTTGTAAGTATGAGCAATTTTATTATGACTCAGTTGTTGCGACACATTATTCCAAGGTGGGTACAGGATAAGTTTAGGTTTGTTGTGAGTGTGAGATTTGTGTGATGGGGGATAAAGGATGAGTTCAAGTTGGTTTTGGGTTTGTTGTTTGTGTGAAGGTGGGTAGAGAATTAGAGGGTTCTTAGGATGTCCCATAGGGTATGTATGAGGACCATTGATCAAGGGGGATCTAATGGACAATTGCACATTCATAACCTCAATGGTCTTGGTTTGATGTATCTCTAATGAAGGCCAATCTAGAATCACCTTTTTATCATGAGCTAAGGAGTTGTGATTTTCTAACACCATGATATTCTCCCTAGGAGGAGAGTTTTTAGGAGAACTACGAATCAAATGTTCTTGACATTCATGGAGTGGTTCTTCTAAAATGACTTCATTGCAAGTATGGGAATGATTGATGGTTGGATTTTTGTTTTGATTGGTAAAGGGAAGATGAGGGGAAGAGTTTATGTGATTATCATGTTTCCCTAAGGTCTAATTCTCTTGTTCCATGTTATTTACTCTAGAAGGAGGGCTTGCAATGTGTTCATCCATGGTTGGCGTTTGTAAAGTGGCTTCATCACAAATAGGGGAGGCATCAAGAGAAGGACCGCTATGGTTTTCATATTTTCCAAATAGATATTCCCATAGGATAGGAACATTAGGGAAGGGAGGGATAACACTCTTGTGACTTTTAATAGGTATATCTACTAACACCAACCTATCCTCTTTGCATCGAGGAGGGATATTAGGAGAAGAACAAGTTTGATTATCATGATTATGGAGACTAGGTAAGGTAATGTCTAGAAATTTTTTTATGATCTCATATTCTTGTTGTGTTGTGTGATCTTCATGATTACTTATTGTGATGTCCTCTTTTTTAGTAATGTTATGTCTAATAGGAGAGATAAGAGGAGAGAAATAACTCAGATTTTCAAAACTCTCATCAATTGGTTCTTCTAGCACTAGAATCTCTTCTTCACAAGTGGGAGAGATAATAGGAGAAGAACAAATGTGATTGCTAGGATTATCCAAGGTTTCTTTCACTAGACTAACCTCATACACAGAAGGGAAACTAGGAGAGGGATCGATGACGAACAAAAAGAGAGGGAAAAGGATCTCATATTCATATACACCTAACAAAACTTTCTTACAACACACAATAAGATCTAAAAATAGAACATAAAATATGATAATTATAGACTTTTGTAATGAAAACATGATGTAACGATTATTCTACAAACTTGAAATGTAACCATGCTAAAGCAAACATGCAAAAGATGAATGTATTTTTTTAGATTTTAGGGATGGCAAGTGACTGATTATGCTATGTAACAATATGAGAATGCAAACTTGAAATTTAAACCATGCATGAAATGAGCTAGTTTAAGCTAGATCTAATGAAATGCATGTTACAAAAACTCAACCAATTGATACAAATAGATAATGGCAGCTAGTTCAGAAGCTTACAAACAGGGTTTTCAACTCTATAAAAGGGAGTTTTAGGGGTGAAAAGGGACTGATTCACCCAAGGTGGTGAATGAGTCCCTGTAGGGATTTTTTCAAAATTTTCAGATCTTTTTTATATATTTTGATGTATTTTGTGTTGTATGATGCAAACCTAAGATGCAAATGAAAATTTTTAGAAATTTTTAATGATTTAAGATGCAAAAATGCAACCTATATGCACTTTCACTAATGCAAAATTTGAAACTCTAGAATGCAACTTAGCTAATGCAAAACGCAATGCAAGATAATTCTAGGATAATGATGGACTCCAAAATCAGAAAAGAAGGTATTCAAAAGTTAGGTTCACCAAAACGTGAACAAATATTTTGGAACTCGATGGTCTTTCTAACACTTCTAGGGTTTTTCACCTAAAAGGGGAAAGATAGGCCAAAATGCAATGCATACATTCAAGAATTAATGTGATATGGATGGATGAAATATGCCTAAATGAGATGATATAAATGCAGACAATTGATGAAATCTATTGATTATTAATGCAAAACTATTGAAATGCACCTTGTTTGAAAACACATTGTGAAATGCAAAAAGACCTGGGAATGAAAGTAAACTATAATAGAAGTGAATGAAACTAGATTTGTGCACCTAAGAACTTGTTGGAGACTAAAATGACTTCTGAAATGTTGTTGATGCTGAAAATTTGGTCTACTGAGACTCATTTTCCATGAAGGGCGAATTAGTCTCAAATCTGGGAAATTGTTCTAGAGCCTGTTTCGTAAAAATGGGTATCCAAAACTATAGAAAACCCTTTTCAGGCCTGGCAGTGGGACTCATTTTCCACTAATGGTGAATCATTCCACTTCTGAATTTCTAAAAATCCAAAAGTGGAAACAGAATCCCTCGATCTGCACTTCAATTCCTGACAGGTGTTCACTTCTGAAACTTTGATTTTTAGCACTATAGGTGACTTTTAATTGATATTTTGACCTTGCAAGGAAGAAGATGACTCCAATAAGTCTTCAACCTATCCTTCAATGAGCCCGCTTCTAATAAATGGGTATCCAAACTATAGAAAACCCTTTTCGTGCTTGGCAAGGACTCGCTTCCACTAATGTGGAATCATTCCACTTCGAATTTCTAAAAATCCAAAAGTGGAAATAGAATCCCTTGATCCTGCGACTTCGGCTGACGAGTGTTCATACTGAAACTCTAATTTTAGCACTATAGGTGACTTTTAATTGATATTTTGACCTTGCAAGGAAGAAGATGACTCCAATAAGTCTTCAACCTATCCTTCAATGATTTCCAAGTCTTCAAGATACCTAAATCTACAAACACACAAGGAAAGAGAAAGAAATATTGAATGTTAGGGCATGGGGGTTTGCCTTGGTAAAATCCCTTTTAGGTAATTAAACCAAAATAAAGAAATAATGTAATGAAGCATGAAATAATGGAGTTAGAGACTTTCCATGAAGATTGATCTTGATTTTCTATAGTAATAGATGAAGACTATGCCCTTAAATGTCTTTGAAAGCTATCTTAATGACTTAGAATGTTAAAACTCTGGCTTACTTGACTTGAGATAGAAGATAAATTATGAATGAGTTAAGATCCTTATGAATTAGGGTTTAGAGGCTTATATTTATAGGAAATCCACCTAATTTTCTCATTAATCAGATCCCTAAGGCCAACATGAAAGAAAAATAAACTTAAATACAACTTTTCCCACTTAAACCCTGAAAATGGCTCAAATGGGACTCATTCACCATCAAGTGAGAATGGGTCCCACCTAGATGGGACTGATTCACCCCTAATGGCGAATGGGTCCCACATGGGCCATTCTGTTAGTTGGAATGTCGAAAAGTAAGGAAATCAAGTTTATATGATGACTTTGTCGGTGATTTGATCAAATTATGCCTTGGGATGCACAATATGGGGCCATAGGTGCCTATTAATGATGATGTAAAGGTCAATTGGGGCTTGGGACACAAAATTCAATGTGAAAGTGTGATTAAATACACTTTACATCATTAAAATGAGGTTCACATAGCATAGAAAGGCACAACATCCAATGTGAATATGTAAAATACATTACAACACTAGATTAGAGTTAAGTTTAATTCACAAGCCTTCTAGATTAATGTGAGAATGCCACTAAATACATTTTACATTGTTGAATTAAGGGAAAATGGGTTCATAAAGTCTAGAGAAGTGTGAAAGTCTTTTACAACACTTTACAACACCTTTACAAGATATCGTTAAATGCATTTTATTCAGTTTACAAGGGTCCAAGACCTAGTGTGGATGTGAAAAACACCTCACAGCACCAAATCAGGGCCTTATTAATTCCAATTTATCATCAATTATTCCCAAATCAAGCAAAGAAAAAGGGATACTTTTTTTCGTGTCCACACCTATATTTTGATGGCATAGAAGTGACATGACCACTATATATGAACCATAGAGGTGGAGGCTAGGTTGGAAATGGCGTTAGCAGTCTTATTTTCTTATTTATAAGTATGAGAAATGATAACTTTTTAAAACTATTTGATCAATTTAAATTCATCTTGAATTATCCCTTTAATGGTCTAATGGGGTGAATTTTCTCTATTCAATATATCAATTATGATATCGGAGTCTCCTTCAATAACAAGGTACAAAGAAAACCTAAACTTCTAGTATGTTTCAGACCAAGCAGGGATGTGATGGCTTCCACCATGGGTAAAAGTACAAAGTTGTGTCACACTTTATAAAGGAAACCACCAATATTGAACCAGCTTTTAAACTTGAATCACTAAAAGTGACATATATGTTTTGAATTTTGAAATGATGTAAACTAGTCAAATGTGTATTTTTTAGTATATTTTATGTTCATATTTTTTGTAAAATTAAAAAATTATTTTAAAAGTTAGTTTTTAATAAATTAACACTATAATTTAGTTGTTGATAAAATGATGAAAAATGAAGTTACATGAGGCGTCAAAATTTTTATAGTATATTTTATTTTTTCTTTCATTTTTTTGTGTGTATTTATAACTTGAAACTTTAGTTTTTTTTCTAATTTTGATAAATATATGTTTTTAAATAAATATTAAAATGTGTGTGTATAAAAAAATAGTTGTTTTCAATCAACGTCAACTTTCGTATTAAATATTTATCTAAAATAGAAAAAAAAAATACTATCTTGATATAGATTTTTTTATCTAATGCATCATATTTTTTTCAATTTTTTTTAATAAGTTTTAGTATTTTTCCTTGGCATGGTAATCAACCTAATATTTTGTGTTGATAACCTACTTTTAGTAAAAATAAAAAATAAAATATAAATAATTATTAAACTATTAAAATAAATATATTTTTGAAAACTGCACTTATGGATCTACAAAAGGGTATTTTTATATTTTTTTAAAAATGTTATTTACATGAGTAGGAGTTATTGAAATTTCAAGTTTTTCAAATAATTTTTTTTTTTGATAAATTGGCCTCAAAGTGGTGCTCCATGTATTTTTAGCCAACAATTTTAGTTGAAAAAGTTGTGGAAGTATCTAACTTAGCTAGAATGAATCTTACTAGATCATATGTTTGACTAAAATTGATTTTTAGTTAGAAATACTTAAATTTAGTCATGTTGATAAGTTGGTTGAAAGTGTGATACAACTTTGTGCTTTTACCCCCATATGGTTGACATGGATCCCAAGATTCTTGGCATAATCCAATAGAAAAGTTCGCTATCCCTAATAATACATCCAACCCTACTTTTCTAAGATTACCTTTGGGGCTACCATCAAAGTTCAATTTGATCCACCAAAAATCAAGTGGGTGCCACTTAGCTTTTTTCTCCTAGCCACTTTGTCCACTTGTCAATTGTACAACTAGGGATCTTGGCCTTCCATTTTTTAGCAATGTCATTCTCTAAATCAAAGGTGGGTACCCTAGGCTTCTTAATTTGAGAAGCCTCAAAATTTTAATGATGGAGTTGAATAACCTTTTCTTGATGGTATCTTTGGGTTTACTTTTTTTCTAAAAATTCTATTGTTCCTTTCCTTCCAAATGGCCCAACAAAGATGGGGAAGGGATTGGGACCATAATTCTTTCATAAAAAAGTGGGTGAACTACTAGCCAAAGATTTAAAATCTCCAAGCCAAACCCATTATATCTCAAAATTGTTGAGGATGGCTTGCTTGAGGTACCAACCAAAGGGACAATCGATGAAGAGATTATTGATGGTATCCTTGAATTTTTCATATAAGATGCATCTATGCACAAACATGAATCATATGTTGATGAGGTTATCAATTGTAAGGAATTTTATGTGGAAATGATTCCATTAGAAGAAATTAATTTTAGTAATCAAGTTAGGATTCCAAATTGAATTCCAATTAAAGTTGGATAGTGTGTGGTTAAATTGAATCTTGATGTAAATTTGACTATAAGCTCCATTGGGTTGAACAACGATCCAAAATAAGGATTCCACTCTAAAGAAGAGATTGAATTTATGGCTTTTTAATTTTTTGTTGAGATTTATAAGAGCACCATTATCAACTATGTCTAACTATTCTCTAAAAAAATATTCACAATGGCAATTAGCATTATTCCAGTGGTTGGAAACTAATCTTCTATACCTTTTTAGTCATTAAAT
>VDFB02263926.1:0-19255 GCA_007258455.2 Sequoia sempervirens
ATTGGTGTGCAAGCTGATATAGGCTGATAAGAACTTCTAATTGATTTGTTTTGACTTTCTCGTCACCAATGATGTTTCTTTAAATGTTTCCAATGGTATCAATGATTGCCAATGACAACTATGAATGTCTCTAAGATGAAATGCAATTGTTTTAATGCACTTTTGATGTATATAGATGACTCAAACTACTTGCAATATGCAGCTACAGCAATTAGAAATTATGACAAACACTTTGGATGCAACCTAAGATGGCATTTATGCACTTACAACCAAGTAGCATTAATACAAACACCTAGTATGCAATATTATAACATTATTTATGCCAAAGGAAAACCTACAGCCAATTGACATTTTGACAAACAATTGGCATGCAAACTAATAAGTTGATCATGAATGACAATAACATATTCAATTACAATAGTATTTGACCAACAACTTATATCTCCTTCTTTGCAATAAAATGTCTACTACAATGATGCTATGAATTGGCCAAGACTCTTGGCTTACAATTGTTTGACAATAGTGCCAAATCTGATTTTCTGAGTATTCACTTACAGCAACAACTAAAATGCCTATGATGACAATGCAAACTACTTAGTAAATGCAAGAAGAACCTGGTAATGATGGCGCCCAATGTTGTTGATGAAGAAACAATAAAAATCCAATGTGATAGGCACCTTCCAAGCTCAAATCGAAATGCTCAAGCTGCTGCCCCTGTTCTTGCCTGAAAAAAGTTTAGATAATTAATTGCAGCACCAAACGCCCTCCAATTTGCCCTTAAAACGATTGTCTTGACGATAGGAATTGAATACAACAATACCCAGAATGATTGGCCTCCTCAATCGAAAGATATGAGCAAAAACATGAGACTCACATAGGCTGATCAACCTCCATGACAGCAGATTATGAAGGTCTGAAAATGCAACTGAAACTTTACAAAATATCACTCCTTAAGATGATGAAATGATAAATCACAGTCAGCAATTATTCTCCCAAATTGAATCTCCACAAATTTGCTCAATAAAATAATTAATCTCAGCAATACATCAGCTGCTGAAGTAACTTCTCCATCAAATGCAACAATACATCAGCTATTGCAAGTCAAATACTTTACTCAAAATAAGTACAATAATACATCAGCTATTGTACTCAAATAATTTCCACAATGAAGCACAAGATTGGACTTCTGAAGTAAAGCCCACAATCAGCAATAATTCAGCTGGTATCTCACAGCCTCAAAATTGCGTAACCAATGAGGGTTTTCGTCCCCAAAGGTCCTCCAATGGCTGAAACCCTAGCTGGCTTCTCCACCACCAAAAGTCATCAATTCAAACAACAATTCCTGGATGATGAAACAATGGCTGGCCTCACCTATTTATTCTTTTTCACCAAGAGGTCGGCCCAAAATCTAGAAGCTTCCAGAATATTATTTTATTTTTATTGACTTTATGATATATTATTTTATTTAAGTCACTTTATTAAATTAATTAAATATAAAGTTACCTTTTAATATTTATTTATTTGATAACTTTATAAATAATTAACTTAATACCACTTTTTAATTTAATTAAAATAATCAATTAGTCATCCTCATAAAATAATCATTATTTTGGACAACTTAATTAATTAGATTAATTAAATCAAACTACCTCCAAAACGGGGACATTACATCTCAGCACTTAGACTTCTTCAAATTCGCACTCTTCAAAGTTCAACTTCAAACTTTCCTCTGTTACTTCAAATCGAACTTCTTCACCAAGTTTTAGCTTGCACTGCAATCTTTACTTCAGAGCTCAAGTCGCACTTCTTCAGTTGATGGAGAAAAATGAATAAACTTCACAGCTCAAATAGCTGAGTCGAATTCTAGAAGAAGCTATCTTTAGCCAGTTTATTAAATTTCTACTACTCCTCTGCAGAAATTCGAATTTCTCTCCTCTGGCAGTTGTAACACTTGTCATCTGGCGTCAGGAATATTTGACCTTCTAGAATTTCCAAAAGATTCACTTCACTGGTCAAGGCGTACTTAGCATTTTTAATTCATTTTTCTAACGTCAACTGCATCTTCAAGAAATTCACTTCACCAGCTGAGGTCTGACACTTGATTTCATCCATCTCTTGTTTGAGAAAATTCACCTTCAATTTTGATCAAAATCATCTAGTCAATCAACTTCAAATTCATCATCTGAGGCATTTTATTTCAACAGCACATTTTATTCCTTCTGCCTTAGAAAAATTTTAAATTTTCCTTAGGAAAATTCATTATTCAAGTGCCAATCAAAATTTTCATCTCGAAATCCTTGGCGAGTTGTGGAAGACTTTAAAATCCATTCCTTGTCGAAGATGATCGATACCCAAAAGAAAATTCCCTTCAAAAAGTGTCAAATCCATGGGTCTACAAACGAAGGGGTACATTTAATTTTTGAATTTTAAACCTTAGAAAAATATTTTCCATTAAATTTATTCCCATTCTTCATCTCTAGGCGTATTTTCTTGCTCTGTCTTTGAAAATTTTCATCAATCTCATGAAGCTGGCACCTTCTGACATATCTTTGTCAGTTTTATTCATGCCTCAGTGAATTTCATAATCCCCTGCAAGCTTATACTTATCTGGAGGTGGAATAAATTTCAATACTTAGAAAAAATTTCAAATTTCATCACCAACATGGGCGCATATAAGGGGTCTAGAAGGATTTTCCATCTTGCCTTAGATATTTTCCTCCCATTCATCCTCAGTCTGGCGCATTTCACCTAGGGTGAAGAAATTTCATCAACACTTAGCACATCACCCTCAATACCTTGGGCGCATTTAGCATATTGAGGTGGATTTATCACTTAGAAACTTTTCTTAGCCATCTTAGACTTGGGCGTATTAAGCATATGGAGAACTTAACACCAACGCCTTGTTAACTTCTTCATCAACTTTCCTTGAGGGCGCATTTTGAGGGGGGAATTTACTTCACTTAACGTTTTTTTTTTACTCCGTCAGACTTTCATCTTGGACTTGGGCGCATTGAAAGGGGAGAGGAGAAAGTCAACTCTTTTGTCCTTTTCTTAGCCCATATGGGCGCATTTGGCATGTGCTGGAGGATTTAACTTTCACGCCTTGTTAACTTCTTCATCAACTTTCCTTGAGGGCGAATTTTGAGGGGGGTCTACAGGATATTTTCAACACTTAGATATTTTCCATCACCTTCAAGGCAAGCTGGGCGCATTTTCAGGGTCCTGCTGGACGAACTCAACACTTAGATTTTATTCCATCACCTGTTTGAGCTGAGAGCGCATTTAGGGGGTCCTGCAAGACTTAACTCCAGACTTAAACTTTTTTCTCCAGCTAATTCTTCCTTGGGCGCATTTTGAGGTATGAGCAGGACGAACTCCAGACTTAGAAGAATTTTAGCTTCCTGCCATCTTGAGGGTGCATTTTGAGGTATGAGCAGGATGAACTCCAAACTTGGACGTTTTTTCCTCATCTTCACCAGCCAGCTCAATACTTACTATGTATAGTAAGTTCTAGGTTCTCCCTCTTCTGAAGCTCGGATTGATTTGAAATTTTAAGCACAGGATCCTCATGACCTAATTAATATCTTCACACTGCCATCTCGAGCTGACCTACTATTTATAGTATGTTTTTGAAGGTGGTTTACTATTTATAGCAACTGCCTGATTTTGATACTTCCCCAACTCCGTTTGTCTTGAAATTTGAATGACGTGACCCTCATCGATAGACTTGCCCATTCACACTGGTGCCAGATGCTAATTTACTATTTATAGCCTGTTTCTAGAACGCCTTACTATAAATAGTAAGTGCTCCAATTGCCTTCAAATTTTACCGGTGGATAGCTTGAAAGATACTGATCGCAGTGGGATACACCGGTTTTTGAAAATTCTAGCATTTTACCCCTTATTTTGGGTCCCAAAGCTGGAAACCCTAATTTGACTTGCATGTCTATCAAACGACCTCCGTTTGACCTCGTTTCTGTTGCACTTTGCTCCGTTTGTGATACTGATGTGTCGGGCAACTGCCAGAATGGACCTGCTAAAAATAGTAAGTCCCTAAAAATTGATCATCTCGCTTTGCATGTCACATCACTCCGTAGCTCTTGAAAAACCCATAAACAATCACTTGACATGCGTTGAAAAGCCCTGCATGCAAACCCTAAAAATAGCCTCTGAAGACAACTCCTGAAAAAGTCTTGATCCCGATTTGCATGTTACACCGTTGCGAAGCCCTCGAAAAACCCACCAAGAATATTCAGACATGCGAAGAAAATTTCAACATGCAAACCCTAAAAATAGCCCCCGAAGGCTGAATACTGAAAGTCACCGTCTCATTTTGCATGTTATATCACTGCGTAGGCCTCAGAGAACCCAGAAGGAATCTCCAGACATGCATTGAAGAACTTTGCATATAAACCCTAAAATCTACTCCGGACGCTGTACTTGCTAAAAATAGAAAGTTGTCCAATCTGGCTCAAAATTTGTAGACGAGCAGCCTGACATGTTCTGGATACAGTGTAACGATTGGAACTTCAATAGTGCTGAGAGAACGCCCTGAATTGAACACTTACTAAAAATAGTAGTTGTCAGAATTTGATGAAACTTTGTTGGGAACTTGCTGGAAGCATACTGACTGCAACGTGAAGCTCAGATTCCAACTTATTCACTCCATTTGACTTCAAATTGACCAGAAAAGTACAAACCCTAATTCCCAGACTTGGCCAAAATCTCACGTTCAAGCTCACAGACGAGCACATCCCCGGAAAGGCAGACAGCAGAAAAGAGATAGAAAGAGAGAGAGAGAGAGACAAAGACAGAAACAAAGCCAAAAGACCAGAATGGAGCAAAATTAGGGGGTCCCCATTTCCCAGACTTGGCCAAAATCTCACGTTCAAGCTCACAGACAGGCACATCCCTGGAAAGGCAGACAACAGAAAAGAGACAGAAAGAGAGAGAGAGAGACAAAGACAGAACCAAAGCCAAAAGACCAGAATGGAGCAAAATTAGGGGGTCCCCATTTGGAATGGGGTGATGTGTGAAAAGGTCACAACAAGTATCAATAAGGAAGTCAAGCCAAGGGGCACTATATGGAGAGTAGAGGAACTCTTTACTCATTTAATGTCTCATTAATCGTTTTTGAGACCAAAAGCCTTCCTAAGAAGGGAGTTGTCATCCAGAAGGATCAAGAAAATATATGTAACAAGGAAACAGTAATTGAAAATAGGTCTTAAATACAAGGGCAACTGTGTTACAGTGTTGCAGAACTGTACCAAACACATGATAGTACAAGTATTTAGACGACAACAAAAGTACACAATCATCTAGACCACAGCATGGGGGTGCTAGCATCCATGATTGTAATGACATTAAAACTCATAATCTAAACATACAGGCATTAGTTTAACTTCCAACAAATATTGATCTTCACCCAAGTCTCGGGAAAACTCAACTATGCATTGGCAAATCTATAAATAAGGCTTGTATATGAACATTCAAATCATTGGTAATTAGAGAAGTTAGGAATTGTTGATAGTTCTATTCTTGTAGGAGAAATAAGTAGAAGGCAAGATTACCCACTTGCTATAATATTTATTTGCAAATTAATAAAGGAGAGTAGCATGGAACGTTACCACTACCAAAACTAATTTTTCCTCCACGTTGGAGGTTTCCTAAAATAAAATTGCCATGTTGTGAGTTGTTTCATATTTTACCATTTGACTTAAGTGAACTCTTCTTGGAAAGTGCACATTTTGGGGTGATATGCACTTTTTTGTTAGGTTTTCAAATTGACATTGTTCCCCTTTTGGCACTTCCATCACTTTTTCTTCTAATTTTAAGTTGATATCGGACAACTTGTGTACTTTTTGACTTAGGTCACCTTTTGTCCAAAAAGTTCACTTTGTGCTCTAATATCATATTGACATTTTCACTTTCACTTTTTGTTCTAATGTCATATTGACATGTTCACTTAAGTCACCTTTTGTTCTAATTTTAAATTGACACTCGACAACATATGCACTTTTTCACTTAAAACACCTTTTGTTCAAAAGGTTCACTTTTTGTTTTAATTTTATGTTGACATTTTCACTTAAGTCACTTTGTTGTTCTAATTTTAAATTGACATCGGACAACTTGTACACTTTTTCACTAGGTGTGCGTTTTGGGTGCTTTTACACCTTTTCAAACACTTATACTATGTTTGCCTTTCCTCCCTTGTCTGAGCTCCAATCTTCACCTCACTAAATGTGTTGTGCAGCTCCTTTTGTTGATGCCCTTACAACACTACGAGCATCCAAGCATCTAATGGAACTAATGAGAGAAGGTAAACCCTTAACTAACATGAACCTTAATCCACAAGCTACACTAGACAAATAATTCTCCAATGGTTATGCATGCTACAAGTTGGCAGCTCCATTACCTCAAATCTGCATAATAATATGGGCAATTGTGTAGATGGTTAGGGCAACGAAAATGGAATTTTCCAGACTTTACTCTCCACTAGAGAGTAGTGTTCAGCAGGTGTGAGGATAAATTGGACCATGTCTTCTCTCCTATGAGTTTCTTTTCCACAGGGCCATCCAAAAAGTGTTATAAAGCAGTGTAATCTCTTTCCTAATTCACTTGCCTCTATCAGAGAAGGAGATATCATGTTCTGTTTTTATCAGTAGCACCCTATCTTTTTGAAGTTTTTGCAGCAAAGGCAGGTTCCAAGAGATCTTTAACCATTTATCATCTCTAATGACAAACTCCTAAGTTTTTGGAGCTTTAGAATTTCAAAGTCAGTATTTGACCAATCCTTGGAGACCTGAAAATTTGACATTGTTCAATTTTCTGGTGCTTTGAAGGTTCAAAGCTAGTTAATAAATACTACTTAAGGTATAGATTTACAACAACTAAGGATGCATGAATATAAAACATGAAATAGAAATGGCCAGATGTAATGTTTTAACACTGATATTGTTTCTAGAGTTGGGATATGTTGGCATTTTCACCAGTCATGCCACCATGCTTAAGACAGAAACAAGAAGTTCAACTACAAACAGAAAGAGCCAGCGCTTTCCATTAAACAATCTCCTAGATGGAATGTGTTGGTATACCTGTGGGAAATGTAGCAATTGAGGTTTTCAAGTATGCATACTCATCTCCAAGTCCATATCCATTTGCAACTGGAACAACAACGTTGTCAAGAACCCAATCCTAGCAAAGTAACAATATTAAAATATGTCCCTTGGAATCCATTTCAACATTGAAGTCGTATAAAACTTAAGCCCTTCTCCTGAAGATTGTGCATTTTAAAGGATAAGCATGCCAAATATAAAAACAAACCAACCTGTATGAAGCTAGTAGAACTATTTGAATTCCTATTGAAATCCAAAATAGAAACAGTGGAACCTGCAATTCCCAGAAAAAAATGGTTAAATACCTTACCGTTTAGCCCATGATAAGTATGAAACCATTGAACTTAATGAATGTAATCACCCTTCTTTAGCACACGATAAATCTCACTCAAAACTTGAGTAATGTCTACAACATTACGCAATCCATATCCAACAGTCACAGCATTGAAGGATGAATCTGCAAATGGTAGATTCAATGCATCACCTTGAATCCACCTATTTTACATTGAGCATAACAAATATAGAGTTGATTAGGAGCAACTGAACTAAAACTTATAGATAGAAGAAACCAACAATAATGAATATTGAAAGTTGCCCAAGTAGAGGAAAAAGAATAGTAGCATATGCTCTAATTCTGGAAGGAAGTGAAGGGAAGGTAGGTATGAAACAGTACATAATAATTAAGACCCAGAGAAATTCATCTGCATAGTCATAACCTTGACATTGGTAGCTGTACTCACTCAATGTTTGTGTAGCAAGACTTCCAGGAATCTCTCTGCCGATGCGATGCAATTATCAGTTGCTCATCTGCAAAGTCAAGACCTGTCACCTAGATATTTTTGAGCTGAAGTTAAAATTGAAAAGCATTTAAAAAATTTCCCAGTACCTATAAGAAATTTATTTTAAGCATACTTTGCACATTTGACATTTGCAATAAAAACCAATTCTTTTGAGAAGCAATTATATTTTAGAGTTCCTATAACAGTAATAAAAGGCATCCAGACTGATTGTCTAGACCAGTGACATGCAAATATAACTGCAAAGTCCTACCACCTAAATGGTACCACAGTGATTTCATTGACGATTTTTTACTTTCTTTCAATAGAACAATTTTATAAATAGGATTGATAGAAGGGCCAGCTGTATCTGCACAAGAAGAAGTTAAATAGAGCATTTCCTTAATTTTAAATATAGGGAGCACATTCTTGCCTGTGGATCCTGAAGTTATGTCCTTATTAAAGGTTATAGAACGTAAAGGAAGCATTATTATTCAGATTATAACTTTTTTTCTTCAAAGATCATAGTAATTCAACAGAAAACCATAGAACTATATTTTCTCTTCCCCTACAGAAATTTCATATTTTTCCAGTCGGTAATATTAATAAGCACCAGTATGGCCTGCCACTTCCTCAAAGATAAATTCAATGAAAGGAATAAGGAATGGATCGTTTATGATAACAGCTTTCAAACTTCTTAAATCCACTATTGTACCCCAAATTAAATTTTTTGCTACACTTAGACATTTTGAAGAAATGGTCAAAAGTCTTGTTAAAATTGTCAAAAATGTCAAATTGGGAATTTGCATGTCTTGCATGAGGGCCAAAAACTCAAAATTTTCAAAATCTAACGATCTAGGCATGCTTAGAGTGACCTTGTGTACAAAAGACATATCTCAGTTTTTCAGCCCTAAATTTTAGGAAAATTCTAGGTTTTTCTGGGTTTCTTTTGAAATGGATGTTGACAAAATTTTCTAAAAATAGAAGTTTGGCTTCCAAGGTTCAAACTGATTTTAATTGGCTTAAAATGCTTTCTCATCAAGCTGGTCCAATCAGAATCGTCAAAAAATCAATTTTGCCCTAGTGGGTCTATTCTGCTTTTTTAGAAGCTTTTCAAGAGCTCCAAGGTCATTAATGGAGGTCACTCAACTGCCAGGTGTCAAATTCAGAGTCTTAGGCACTACTCAGATCAAGAAACTGCGACAAATGATTGAGGGATGAAAAACATGGGAATTGAACTCCTATGTGTTAAAGGGGATGTGGAGTTGATCGATGAGCCAATCAAAGGATATTTGATCGACATTATAGAAATCGGGTTTGGAACGTGATCGATTGGTTTGAAGAGTTCGACAACAAAGACATCCTGAAGATTGACAACAAAGACATCCCGAAGATGAACGACAACAAAATTGGTGACTCAGCGGTACCTGCCATAGTTGAAAAACTCGGACTCGGCAATAACTCGAGGAAAAACTCAGCAATAACTTGGAAAATTTATCGAACATTTGAAAATACACAATTTTTTAAAATATTCTTAAAAACCACACATATAAACTGAATTTTTAGAACATATTACTGATTTCATCATATATAAATCAAAATTAGAGTTTAATACATATCAATCATCAATGTATTTATTGATTTCATCATCTATAAATCAAAATTAGAGTTTAAAACCTTAATACATATCAATCATCAATGTATCATAGACCAAAAAACAAGTTCAACTTCTCAATACATATCAACTTCAAGTTTCAGTATCAACAAAAATTATCTATCCTAAATTTCTTCTTCGACTAAAACTCAAAAAAATTTGTCGTTGTTGTGTGGGTGGTAGTGAAGTAGATGGTATAGGTGCAATGTCCTCAATAGAAGCCTCAGCAGGTGCCCCATCAGGTGCCTCATCCATAGGGATAGGATCAAGCTCTGTGTGTGAAGAAACAGCCTCTATTGGCTGACCAAGCTCACCTTCTTCCTCCTCATAGGCTGCCACCTCTACTTCCCATTCAGTTGCATCTGCCTCCCTCTACATCTCAACGAACTCATCATCACTTATCCATGGTTCCGCATTGACCTCATCAGGCTCAGCAATCCAATCTGAGTATGGATCAATGTCATCAAGGTCAAGTGCTTCATGTGAACTCAACCCTTGTACCTTCTTCTCATGCAATTGAAGGTTGTAGCGCACGTAGACAAGGTCATTCAAGCACTTTTGAGTCAGCCAATTGCGCTTCTTTGTGTGAATGGCCTCAAAGACACTCCAGTTGCACTCACAACCAGATGCACTACAAGGCTGAGATAAAATACGAATGGCAACCTTTTGAAGATTAGGCGTTGTGGCACCATAATCTTGCCACCACAAATCTGCAAGGATAACAATTGCCATTTATAACTTAGTAAGGATTTAATAAACTTAAACATTAACATAATGTCATAAATAGTAAAATAATATTAAACACATAAATTTGTTACCTGGTTGTAGAGTGTCTCTCCTACAAATGCAATCCTTGGAAGAAAACAATGGCCCTTCGGCCCTCTTATAGCTCTGTATCTCATCAAGTATGAGATCTCGAAGGTCATCATTACTAACCAATCTCTCAATACATGTATTGAGGCCAACTTGAACATCTGCATCTGCTCTGAAAGTAGGAGAGAAATAAAACTTGGGGTTCAAAAAGTAGGCAGCAGCACGAATATGTTGGTGGAGTTGTCGGTTCCACCTCCGATCTATTATGCGCCATATGGGTTCATATTTGGTCTTGTTTGACCCATATAAATGTTGAATTGCCTCTTTGGCCTTATCCATGGCCTCATATAGATACCCCATGGGGCTTTTATCCCCATCCACCAATAGTCGAACTCTAACCAACAGTTCTGACACCTAAAATATAAAAAAAATTAACAAAATCAGCAAGTTGTAATATTAGAAAGCAAAAAAATAAATCATCAATAAATGTTTGAAAACTTACTTTAATGATCTCCTCCATTTGTTTGGCAAATCTATCATCAAAAATGGTCTTCTTGACCTTATCTGCTTCAAGCTTCTTGGAATAAGGATTCTCAAGCCATTTTTCACTCACAAACATGCGCTTGAGGTTGGGCAATGTAGCTAAAATGCTCTGCAAGGTGAGGAAATTGGTGGCAAAGTGTGTGACTCCTAATCGCACGAAATCCTTACCATTAGTGTGCTCTCTCATGAGACTTAGGACCCATGTGTGATTGTAGCTGTACTTTGTGATATTCCTTCCATCTTCAACCACATTCTTCACCCAACTTATTTTCCCTCTTTCCTCAAGGAGCAAGTCAAGACAGTGGGCAGCACAAGGGCTCCAAGATAATGTAGGATGCCTCGCCATTAGAAGTTTACCGGCTGCCACATATGCAGTTGCATTGTCGGTCACAATTTGAATTACATTTTGAACTCCCACTTCCATCACCACCTCATCCAACATGTTGCACAAGGTCTCTGCATTTTTTGTTTCATTGGAGGCATCAACTGATTTTAGAAATACCAATTGTCCCCCTGAAGCCACTAGAAAGTTGATAAGTGTCCTATTTCTGCCATCCCTCCACCCATTAGATATAATGGTGCAGCCATTCTTTTCCCAATTTCTTCTATATTCCTCCACTAGTTTGTGTGTGTTTTGGACCTCATTCTGCAATAATGGCCCATTCAACTCATAACGACTTGGGGCCTTGAACCCCTTACCTGCCACAGTCAATGCAGTGACCAACTCTTCCCAATAAGGACTAGAAGCAACATTGAATGGAATATTGTTGTAGTACCAAAATCTAACACATGCCAACTTTGCCTCATTTTGCAACTCTTTATTCCAAGAAGTACCTTCCAATGAAGGTTGTGCACCAGGAGTATTACGTGGAACTAAAAAACTACAACTGAGGCTGCCCACACTTCCAGAGCCTAATCCTCAAATCCGTGGCCCAAGAGAAGAAGAGCCTCCCATAGCCCTTTGTGATCCTGTAGAACTGAAATCTACATATGGGGCTGCCATTGCCTCTACTACTCTCTTTTTACTTTCCTTCCTTTGGTCAAATGCTGCAAGGAGTGCTTTGGCCTCCATCTCAAGTCTCAACCTCTTCGGGTGCCTCTTTACATAGTATAACATCTCGACAAGGGATCCGTGCAAGTTGGTATTTCAGCCGGTTTATGCCACCAAAATAAGACTCGGTGCAATGGTTGCAAATAACCTTTCCTCGCATTGCACCTGGTGTTCCATGTTTCCAGCAAGGATCTCTTGGTTTGCCACCACTCTTTTTACTTGCAGAAGCCATTAGTAAAATACCTAGCAAAAGAAAGACAAGATAAACGTTAAAAAATAAGAAGTGAAGTTAAACAAAATAAATGAAACATATTAAAATTTTAAAATGATTGAAATTTGAAAGATTTGAATTTTGAAACATATTAAAATTAAAAATGATTGAAATATTTTAATGTATTAATTTATATTATGATAAATTGATAATAAAGAATACTCGAAAAGAAAATAATAACAAAAATAATGATATTGAAATAAAATTTGATATTTGAATATCATTATTTTTGTTATTATTTTCTTTTCTACTATTCATTATTGTCAATTTATCATAATATTAATAGAAATTAATAATTTTCAATTGTTTTTTATTTTAAATTTTAAAAATAAATTAAAAGTTTTCAATTTTCTTTTGCAAATATAAGTTAATATATTATTAGTATTAATTATATATTATATTATAAGTTTTAAAAATAAATCAAATTACAAATTAAAAATTAACATATTAAATTAAAAATTATAAGTTAATGTATTATAACTTAAAAGTCTTAAATCAATAATAAGTTAATATAGTCAATCAAATTAAAAAAATTACCTTTTCTAAATACTTAACAAAATTTGATTCAAAAAAATTTTAAGCGACAATTGAAAATATGTTTACAAAATACAAATCAATAAAATATAAATAATTAATAAAAATATGTTTAAAAATAATAATTAATATGTTTACATTTTACAAAATATGTTTACAAATCAATAATTTTTTTAGCGACTATTGAAATTTGAAAATATGTTTAAATAATTAATTAAAAAAACTATAGGATTCCAATCTATCAACCTGGGCGTTTTTGTTTGTAAAATTAGGGTTTTTTTTTGTAAAATCACAGTTTTTGTTGGTAAAACATGATCGACCTAGGCGTTTTTGGACTGTAAAAACCATCTGAAATTTTTGAAGAAATCGAAACATACTTGTGTCGTCATTTCCTACGCCGTCGTCTTCCTCTGCCCTCGTGTTTTTTTACTGCCTTTAGTTCGCGTTTTCTTTTGCCATCGTTCTTCACTGCAGCCATCATTTTCTTTATGCGTGAATGGAATAAAATGAAAGTGGGCGCCTTTATTTAGGTCTTTAGTCGCTAAAAATTAGGGCAAGACTTTAGAAAAACGCATTCCTTGATTTTTGCCCACGTTTTCACTGTTAAACGCGCGATTTTTTACGTTTTTTCTGCAATTTACATGCCACGATTTTTTAATATTACTTGGCTGCAGCGATTAACTCGCCTCTCAGTTTCACACGCGGTTACTCGCAAGTTATGCGAGTTTTTCACGAATTTTTCAACTATGGTACCTGCTTCCTTCCTTGTGCCATACTCTGACTGTTGTCAGGGTGCCACTACCTAGATGTATGAAGATCTGAGAATCTTCATCCCAAAAGATTTGTCTCCTATGATACCCATGAGAAGAGAAATAAAGCCTTTCAGGCAGAAATGACATCCTTCGGAGATGGAGTATTTTTCTTTTGTTTTCGTGATGGTTTTCTCCTTTCCGTGATGTGATCGTTATGTTGTGTTTCCCCTTTCTGTAACAGTTTCGTCGTGGTTTAGGTGATTAGGCATCTTGATTTAGGTGACTTAGGGAAGTCTTGCAATAGGTGATTACAAAATGTTGCTAACTCCGATGCCCAATGGATAAGGCACTGGTCTATGCTCAAAAGTCCAGAGATTCTTTGGTTCTCCTATGTCGCAAGTATCCCACATGGTCCCCAAACAGAGCCAATGTTGTACCCAAAATTAAAAAATTTGCTACACTTCGGCATTTTGAAGAAATGGTCAAAAGTCTTTGTTAAAATTGTAAAAAATGTCAAATTGAGAATTTGCATGTCTTGCATGAGGGCCAAAAACTCAAAATTTTCAAAATCTGACGATCTGGGTATGCTCAAACTGACCTTGTCTATGAAACCCATATCTCAATTTTTTGGCCCTAAATTGTAGGAAAAAATTTGTTTTTAGAAGCTCTCTAAAAATAGAACTTTTTTCTAGGTTTTTCTAGGTTTCTTTTGAAATGGATGTCGGCAAAATTCTCTAAAAGTAGAAAGTTTGGCTTCTAAGGTTCAAACTAATTTTGATTGGCTTAAAATACTTCCTCATTAGGCTGGTCCAGTCAGAATCGTCAAAAGATCATTTTTTCCCTAGTGGGTCTATTTTGCTTTTTAAGGAGCTCCAAGGTCATTAATGGAGGTCACTCAACTGCTAGGTGTCAGATTTAGAGTCTTAGGCACTGCTCGGATCAAGAAACCGTGACAAATGATTGAGGGATGAAGAATGAAGAATGGAAGTTGAAGAATCATGAAAATTGCAAAATTTTGGCCAACTCTGGAAAATTTTGGCGCCCCTACCCAGTAAAGGCGCTTAGGGTTCTATGCCTTAGAAAAAATTTCATCTCCAATAGTTGAAGCAATGGCAAGCACATGCAACGAAGGGAAAAGTTGAAATTTACAAAATAAACACTAACACTGCCAAGCATGGGCACCCTAGGAGAAGATAGGTGCCCATTCTTTCAAGAGGTCAAATGATGGAATTAGGGTTTTCTCATCCTAGACAAATGTTGCTCAGAATCTTCTCAACTCCGCAACAAATCCCTTAGCACAGTCATCTAATCAATTAGTCAACCAAAATCTCAGATTGAACGGAGAAGTCTTAGCAAAGAAGCAGAAGCCAGAATGCAAATCATAAAAACTCAAAAAATATTCTAAGTCTGGAATCTTTGGGCGCCCCAGGAAGCCAGGCGTGCCTAGGGTTTTAAGCCACCTAATCCAACAATTAAGGTTCTCGGATCAGTCAATCTCTTCAGAATTATGCCAACTTCGCAGTGGATATCTAAGCTTGGTCATCGGACTTGTTAGCTACTGGAAAATTCAGATTGAATGGAGGACACAACATGAGGTTTCAAGTTTGAAGGTTTAAAAGGATCCAAAAATTGACTAAGGCTAGAGATCTTGGGTGCCCCAGGAGGAGATAGTCGCCCAAGCTTTTGCATCATCAAATGGATGAATTTGCAGTTACAGCCTCCAAAATGTTTTCTTCAGTTTTGAAGCAGCTCTCCAACGGAACCATCAACAAGTCCATCAGAGTTGATAATCACCAGATATCGAAGGTGGAACAAAGGGAGAAACATGAGCAAAATTGAAAAAGTCAAAAGAAAGCTGAAAACATAGTAAAAAAATCTAACTCTAGAGGAGTTGGGCGCCCCAACTAGCCATGGGCGCCCAAGGATTTGACGCCCCAAATCAGCTTTTCTAATGATGTAGCTTCCAGAAGACCCTCCTCAAAAATCATCAAGTTATTTAGCAAATCTAACAGCCAGTCCATCGAGTCAATCTAGCTCCCGAAATTGCAAGTTCATCAAGAGATCAGAAAGCAATGCAAAGATGAAGAACAAGAAAAATGGTTTAAGTTTGGAAGACTTGGGCACCCCAGGTAATCAGAGGCGCCCAAGAATTTGAGAGCCTAAAAGTTGAAATTAGCAATTATAGTCTCGAGGACAACTTTGTTAGATTCACTCAGGGTCCGCGATGGATCATTCAGTCAACCCGCAAGATTCACCGATTGTCCCGGAATCGAGGATCAAACTGAGGTCAGAATTCAAGCAAAATTTTGAAAATGGTGAAAAAATGAGAGGAAAAGCACTCCAGGCCAAGAAGGGCGCCCAAGGCTGAATGCCTTAGTAAATCTTTCAATTTTTATCATGCATCAATAAAAAGTGTCCAAGTTCAACGAACCTGCTCAGAATTGGCTTCGAAAGTTTTAAAGTAGAGAATAAAGCATTTTATTTATCCTCAAAACTTATTTAAGAAGGCTTTGAATTTCATTATTCACTTTTTGTAGGTTGGCATCCAAGAGCAAGAGAGGAGGAGACATAAAATTTTATTCTTTCTAGGATTTGAGAGCCAAAACGTGGTGCTTTTTCATAGATCTTCATATTTTCTAGATCAGCACACAAAGGAGCTCGCTTTTTCATACTTTATTTCTCCAAGGCATCGATTTTTAGAAGGGGGTCAATATTTTCAATTTCCAACAATCTGGGTCAGCTCAGTTCTTGATTCTCTACAACTTTGAAGAATTTTTCAGCTTTCAAGAACCTGCTTTTTCTCGCATGTCCAAGAAATCTTCATTATTTTTGAAAACTGATCAACTGGGTCCACATAGAAAGTGATTCTACACAAAACCCAGCTCTTAGCTTTTTTGATAAAAATCCTAAAATTTTAGGGTTTCTGCTTTTTCGACCAGCGTTCAGTATTTTCCAAAACGGACGATCTGGGTCCTCTTAAAACAAAGTTCTCTACAAAACCCAGGTCCCAACTTTTTTTTGAGAAAACTGCTTTTTCAGGAGAAATCAGCCTTCAATTTTCATCCATTTGCACAAAAGGTGTCCGAACATAGTCGAGTTTATTGTTAAAATTCAAGTTTTTCAACATGCAGTACTCTCCCACGGGATTCAAAACCAAGCCAATATTGTATCTTGCAGCCTCAGGTCGGACAATGTTGAGAAGTGCTTTTCCAACACCACCATGGACGGAAAATTTCATCATCTCAACTGAAGAGCGTGAAAAGGTGTGATGTGAGAAAAAGGACAAGTATTGGAAAAGAATTGTACAATACTCTTCCGTTGGAAAATCAAGAGAAGTTGCAGAGCTGCCAAGTTATCAATTAATGAGTCATATTTTGGGGCAGTGATGTTTTTCAAGAATAGAACTCATAAAGCAGCTGAAGAGGTGAAAGATTTTCTAAGTTCGATTGTTGAAGGCAAAGAGATCCTGGAAAAGCGGAATTTTGCTATAGATAGTATCAATACACCTAATAAAGATGCAGTTTCCACCTTTTTAGCGGATGTGGTTGAGATTTAAAGCAAGAGCAAACTTGAAGCTTTCTCCAAGCTTTCTTTCCATTCTTATCTCATGCTTCCTTTTCTATTCCTATCTCAGGCTTATCCATTTCTTGAAAGAGAAAAGAAAACAAGTTGTAATAGTTGGCACTTTCCCTGTTTTATGCTTTCATAGGTTGTTAGATGCTTATCTTGTTTTAGTTTTAGAAATAAAACTTGCATATTGGTAGGTCTTAGTTGTAAAAGCAAGGAGATTTTAGGGTTCCCTACTCCTCTGCTTGTGTATAAATAAGGGCAGCCTTGCCCATTATTTTCTTAACGGTTATTGTAATAGCAAATTGTTGAGCCTACTTTGTTTGCAACAAGTTGTTCAATTTCATATTCACTTAGTGTAAGAGCAAGCTTGTATGCCTCTTTAGATGCAAGTTATTGTTTAATTCTTGTGTCTTGTGTCAATGTATTTTGGTTGATCGCTAAGCTGTATGCCTATTTTTCTACAATCCTATCGTCCCAGAAGTGTAATCTTTTGTTCTTGAAATTTGAGAAAATAAAGTCTTGTGCCTATTTTTCCCTGATATAATGTCTCAGATTTCCGTTTTATGTGTTATGCTTATATGATCTATATTTCAGCTTGCATTGAAAGTAAGTAGATGTGCGTTGGAAGAAAGTTTATTTAAGCATTTATGTCAAAGAATTATTCCTTGTTCATTTCTAACTCTCATGCTTTGCATTTACTTGAGTAGTTAGAAACATCATTAGAGTAGGTTTAGTCGTAGTTGAACCTCCAAAAGAGAAAATCTTAGCTACGACACTTGAGTTTTATAACCTTGTGCTCTTAGCTGAACAAAAAGATAGTCAAATTAGTTTTAGTTTACTTTCTTTTAAGCAACATCAGCAAAGAGGGAGCTTCCCATCCTAATTCGAAGAGCAGTTTATCTGTGCATAGTTGTCCATTTCTAATTCACATACCAGAGGTGCGAATTGAAATGCCAACATCCACTTAGATACAGACCATCTGGTCAAAATCCTTTGATTTGATTAACTGGGGTTCATTCAAAAGTGTTCCCACGTCCAACATTTTACCTATCTCCGCATTCAGTTTAATCGGGGTTCATTCTGAATGGTCTCCTCCACACATGTTGCAGACCAAACCCCAACGGGATTTTGTGAACAAACAAGATGGCAACCCTTTTAGGTCTCTATAGGTGCATGCAAATATGGCTTTGTAGTCTAGAATGATTTTGAAACCCAAAGCCTTCAAGAATGGATTCTCATCATCAACCATGTTGATAAGTAACGGATTCCCTTCCAAAGCACAATTTGACTTTGACAGTCAAATGTCCTTAGCAATTGATCTGTTTGACATTTGCACTAGAAAACTTACATTTCGGCTAAATGTTGACCTTATTGACAACCCAATAATATAGAAATTGCTAAGGGTATTCACTAGTGCAGAGGTAGAGGCATCCATGGACTAAACCTGATTTCAAAGTCTTCCATTTTCCAATGTAGATGATGCAAACAGGGTTTGTAAGCCCAATTAAGGGCTACAAACAAAGAAGCTCTTTAAATAAACTGACTCACAACAGCAGCATGGAAATAACAGTGAAATCGGAGATTAGAGGATGACAGTAACGCAGAGTAACTCCCTTGCTATATTTCTTGCACTGTCGGATTCAACTATTCCCACCTTGATTGTTTTTTAGTTGACTGTTATGATTGTCAATTTCAATTTGCATTTATCAGAGATTTTTACCTTTAATCCTCTTAAACAGATTTTTGATTCTACTCTTCTCTTCCAACTTCAAACACCTTCCATATTTTTCCAGCACTTCACCTTACCACCAATGATGAAATGATTGCTTCTCTTTATAAAGAATTCTTGATGGTGCTCCTCATCCCAGTTATATCATTTACTTTATTTTGATAATGTTTTATTTCTCTTGAATATTGCTTACAAATACTCTGCTTATACAAATATCTATACAAGACCAATACGAGATCTTATGAGCACTTATTAGAGATTAATGCAAGCTCCTTATGAGCACACACACAAAAGATCACCTATGGAATATGATTGAATTTGGCAATGAAAACATGGCATATAATGTTATTTGGAAAACTTTTGAGGAACAAACTCTCAGAGCTTTTAGACCACATTAATAAATTATTCATGAATTTCGATGAAGGTCCATAGTTGCACTTTGTTAAA
>VDFB02263927.1:0-13212 GCA_007258455.2 Sequoia sempervirens
TATTGCACAACTGGACCAACCTAAATCGAAAGACATATTGTACCTTCAAAATCACATTCCGCATTATCATATGCCTTGATTGTTTAAATCAACATGGGTGTATCCCACCTATTTTATGAATTTTTATGTATAAAGTTTTAGGGTGGAACCATTACCTACCAAGACCCTTTTTACTTTATGACAGTTTACCAAGACCTCTAGATGAAGGGATCGTTATGATTAGAGTCGATGCAGGGCATGTCGTTCTAATTGAAACCTAGCTAGTAGGTTGTTGAGAGATGCCCTACTAATGCTTGGCACTGCACAGGGTCTATGTAATTAGGGACTTGAGTGTCTCGTAAAGCCTTATTTAGGATTTCTTGGTGTGTGGGGGAGGATTTAAGCAAGTCTAGAATGGATATATGTGCTGAAGTATTTCCCAGATGGTCAAGGATGTTGTATTGAGAAGGCACACATGGTGGCTAGGTGGATGCAGACTGTGATGCAGGTGCGATGGGTGGTAATAACACATTGTGGCTCTTTTCCTTTCACATGTATCATAGATACATGTGATTCCACTTCCTCAATATGCATGACAATGCCCTGATAATTAAACAACACATTTTTGTAATTGATATTATTGGTGTTGTTATTCTAATCATTACTATTGCTAGGCCTTGGATTTGAATTTGATGTACTAGGACCTTGGTTATGTTTTGGGAAAGCATTCTGGTATATATTTAATTGAGCATGGGACGATGGTGTTGTGTTGGAATTGAAATGTATGTCACCCCAATCTATAAGATCTTGGATGTACATTTTTAGACATTAACACTTATTCAACGTATGCCCTTTAATTTTGTGGAACTCACAATATTCATTTTCTTTGTACCAGTTGGGCTTAGGTTTCGATTTGTCAAGAGTTTTAGTCATGGGATACATGATTAGATAATTGGCTTGTAGGAGCCTATTGAACACGACACTGAGGGGTTCTCCTAACTAAGTGAACTAATGTTTGTTGCCCCCTTGATTATTAGATTGTTGAGGTGGATAGGGTGCCCCTTGAGGCACTGATATGGAATTAGGCATGGGCTCCTGGGGAGGATGATATTGTGGCTTTTTTGAAGCATTAGCCACTTGGACATGCTTGGAGTCAGTTATGCCATCATTGAACAAATTCTTATTTTTTTTCCAATAACAGGGCTTATCCCTGGACGATTTCTCTCAATCAAAATTAAAGATTTTGACTAGCCCTTTAGCGATAAGAGCTCTTTCTAGAATATGACCTTTCTCCACGATTTCAACAAAGGTCATGACACAATGGAGTCTGAAGTTGTGGGCCATGTCAGGATGGGAGTTCTCGATGAACAAGGTGACCATGTCCTTTTCTCGTAACGGGGATTTCATACAACTAGCTAAAGCTTTCCATCTTATGAGATAGCTGGCAAAGGTTATTCCTTCCTGTTGCTTTTCCTTCAAGAGGTCTAGTGTATCGACATCCTTCTCCAAATTGAAGGAGAAGTAGGAGACAAACTCCTCTAAAAGTTGTGCAAAGGATTTAATAGATCCTTTTTTAAGACCCATAAACCAATCAAGAGCATTTCCCTGTAAACTTGTATGGAACAATCTCATAAGGTAGTTGTCATTGTGCATGACTTACTAGAAATGGGAAAAGAACTCTTGAAGGTGAGCTTTGGGGTCTTTGGCTCCCCTATATTTATCAAATGTAGGTATTTCAGAATGCTTTGGGAACAAAAGGAAGGAAATTGAAGGATCGATCTGATAGCGACAAATATCCTCAAATTTGAATGACTGTTTGTCAATCCCTGCTTGTAAATCCTTTAGTGCAGCTTTGAATTCTTCTAAATCTTGATTGATAGGTGCTACGGGAGTCAGATTGGATGGATTGAGCTGATTGTGTGAAGGATATTGCTGATACGAGGAGGATGGTGCTAAAGTAGCCTAATCATAAGCAGGCTGAGGTGTGTACGGAGGTGTTGATTGGTACTGATTGGCGTAGGTGGATTGTGGATTGATATAAGGCATATTTTGATGGCAAGAGGCTGGGGCTTCTTGTTGGTAAGAAGTAGAAGTTGTTTGTTGGTATGGTGGCTTCTATTGGTAGTATGAGGTGGATGGAGTAGCCTACTAATCTTGCATAGCAGTTTGGTAATATGATGATGTGGAATCCCCTTGCTGATAAGGTAATTGTTGTTGATAATAAGAGGGAGATTGAGCACCTTGTTGATAATGTGGTTGTTGTTGCACATAGGATGTGGATGAGGCACCTTGTTGGTATGAAGGTTGTTGGTGAGCATGATAGGGACTAGTTTGGTAATCATATATGACATTGGGTTGCTACGTGACATATGGAGGTTGTTGTGGATTAGAATGGTGTTGGTACAGGTTGGCGTGTGATTGCAGGGGATTTGTGTAAGGAGGTGGTTGTGTCTATGGTGGATTCTAAGCAACTACATGGATGTTTGGATTTGGCATAGACATAGCAGCCTAAGCGGTGTACGTGCTAGATGGGTGATATATATATTGCGTAAGGGGATTTCTTTGTGTTTGTGTTGAAGCGTGTGTGTGTTGGGGTTGTTGTTGCTATGGAAGTTGTTGATAAAGGGGACGAGATGGGATATGTTGTTGATGCAGGACTACTACAGAAGCACCATGGGGTGGTGGTGGTGGATATGATGTAGTTTGTGTGGCTTGATGCAGGGGATGTTGAGGAATTGAAATATTTTGTTGTGGGATGGTGAAATTTTGTTACGGGATGGTGATTTATATTGCAGAGATTGCTGATGAGGTGGTTGAGATGAAACAACAACAACATTTTTTGGTGGTGCTTGTCAAGGGATAGTAGCATGTTGTAGTGGTACCTACATCACAATGGATTAATGGGGGTTAACGGGAGGCTGTTGATAGGTAGGGATATTACTTTGAGGTGGTGGTGGGCGGTTACCAGTAGGTATAACTTCTAGAGGTGGCATCAAAGGGAGGAGGGGAGTGCCCCTAGTGTTGACAGGTGGATGACTAAGATGTTGTAGTGGAAGTGGCGAAGTAGACAAAATATTTTGCGGCATGCCATAAGCATAAGGGTCATTTGGATCGGGTGTTGCTATTGAGACTATGGATTGTAGACAAGGATAACTGGAAACTTGATGGATTACAATGTTTCCAAACTTAGGATGTGTTAGCTCTCAAAAATGCAAGTGAAATGCCTCAAGAGGTTGCCAATCTCTTGGTACGTTTCAGGGTAACAGACAAGGCCAAGTGGTTTAGACCTTCTTCTCTTCAGGTGCTGCTAGACCTAGGCAGGTGTACCTATATGAATAAGGCAGACTTAAACTATATTATTCCAACTAAAACAAACATTCCATAATGGCAATTGGAAATGGAAAGATGCAGACCTGATTTTGTAAGATTTGTGCAAGAAATATCAATGTGAAGCTTATGAATATGTTCAATTAATAGATGTGAAATGTTGGCAATAAATTTGATAAAACTAAACTATAAAATGTATGAGACCAGTGCCTTGTTGGGTATATGGAGTCAAGTGAAAGTCTAAGATAAGTGGCTTATACTTGGCAATAATTCTAACAGTTTGGCATACTAATATTAGTTTATAACTTGTATAAACATGCAAGAATTTAATTACCAGATTCTACTTAGTGATCCAAATGACACCTCCAAATTACTGTGAATGACTAAAAGGATATAATCTTTACTTGAAAGAACCAATTAATCATGCCACACAAATGGGTAAAAGCACAAAGTTGTGTCACACTTTTAGCCAACTTATCACAACAACTGAATTTAAGTATTTCTAACTAAAAATAAATTTTGGTCAAACATATGATCTAGTAAGATTCATTCTAGCTAAGTTATATGCTTCCACAACTTTTTCAACTAAAATTGTTGGCTAAAAATGTATGGAGCATCACTTTGAGTCCAACTTACCAAAAAAATTAAATTATTTGAAAAAGTTGAAGTTTCAATAACTCTTGCTAATGTAAACAACATTTTTTTTAAAATATAAAAATACCCATAAGTGTAGTTTTCAAAAATATATTTATTTTAATAGTTTAATTTATTTTTTTTTTACGAAAAGTAGGTTTTCAGCACAAAATATGAGGTTGATTACTATGCCAAGGAAAAAAACAAAAACTTATTAAAAATAAATAAAAAAATATGATGCACTAGATAAAAGAATTTATTTTAAGATGGTATAATTTTTTTTCCATTTTAGATAAATATTTAATAGGAAAGTTGACATCCAATGAAAAGAGTTGTTTTTTTATTTGCGCACATTTTAATATTATTTATTTAAAAATATATATATTTATAAAATTGAAAAAATATATCCATGACAAGTTATAAATGCACTAGTTTACATCATTTCAAAATTCAAAACATATATGCCACTTAATGATTCAAATTTAAAAATTGGATCAGCGTATATATGCCACTTTTTAGTGATTCAAGTTTAAAATTTGGATCTGTTTCCTTTATAAAGTGTGACACAGCTTTGTGCTTTTATCCAATTTATACAACAAATGTTCATTGATAAATTGAGTATATACTTGATATATCAATTTGAATAACAAAGAAATATCAACCTTGGAGATAACTTGTCAATGTTTTCAATTAACTCAACAAACAATTGATACCAATATGAGGCCACAAAATCAAAGAGCTTTCATTGATTTCTTCAAAATAATGCTTGTAATTTATATATTTAAAAGTATCTTTATATATCTCCTACCTAACCCTAAATCTAATTTCCTCTCTTATTGATACAATTTTAGTTTACATATATACATTATAATTTTAGGGTTACGACCCTTCACAACATCCGTCTTGTGCATCTCTTCAATATTTTTCTTCTTTAACAAAATATTTAATTTTTTCTTCATGAAAAATTAAATATTTTAACTTTAATCTTCGTCTTTGCATCTTCACAAAAATTAACTTCAACAATTAAAATATTTTATAAAATTTCACCCTTTTTGCTTTCCTTTGGTAAAACAATTTTTTCATCTTATAACTCCCTTCGATGGAAAAATTCATATCTTCAATGGAAATATTTTATCTTATGAAGGAAACACATTATATCTAATATTAAAATTCCTTTTTTACTTTAGATGCGGGCCACTGGGTATTTGTTGGGTTTGTAACTGATGATACTGTGTATCACCGTTTAGATGTGGGTCTTTGAAGCGCCTCCCTCACAATTAAAGTACCATTAATTTCAATATGTTGAACCAGTACTAGATTATTAGAAACAAAATGCATTCTACACTTCAGTTGCTCTGACAGATTAATGGTGGAATCGATATATGCTGTTAGTAGTCATAAAATCCAAAGGCGGTGTGAGCTCCAGAAGTTGAAGAAACATGTCATGGCGGTTTACTTGAGAAATTTTGATTCTCAGAATTATTCATAGAAAAGGGAGAAGTTAAGTACATGTTATTTTCACGTTCCTAAGAAAGGTCAAAATAAAAACCCTAAAGTTGGTGCATCGATACAAACGGATACCCTGAATTCATCACCAAGAAATGAGCAATTGAAGCAAAAATTTTAGGTCACACCGATGGAACTCCATCAAGAGAAGGAATTGATATCGGCAAGACATCAATTGTCGGCACAAGATCCCTCTGATAGAAGTGAGTTAAGCGATGGAGATTTGCATCGGCAAGAGAAGGATGGTCGAGGGGAGATTTTAAAGTCATGTCGATGGGAAATACATCGGGGAGAAAAAATACAATCGGGATAAGAGATGTATAGGTCTCATCGATGATACAAGTCATGCCGATATCTTGAGGAGGAAACAAAGATTAGAATAAATTGTAAACGGTGCAATATGGGTAAAAAATTAAAAGGAGATTCAAATGTATACTGCAGAATAGTCCAAAGGTAAAGATTTATTAAAATTCATGATGGAAATTTAAGGGATAATTATTTTATCCACGAAAATCATGGAAAGTGAAATTAATAATTAATAATTTGCACTGGAAGGAATAATATCTTTCACCAAGGATAAGAGGGCAGATGAAAGCATTTTTTAAAACTAAAATATTTTTGAGGAATTAACGAAGTAAGTATTTACCTCAACAGTAAGTGCATGCAATTAAAAGAGTAAATCTTTTTACAGAGGAAATTAAAGGAAAAGTTAAAGCCTTGATGAGAGATGACTTTTACCCAAGGAGTATTTTACTCTAAATAAAGATGAACAAATTTAATATAAAGTAAAATACTTTCACCATAAGGGGAAATATTTTTCGCCAAAGGAGTTACACCGGCAATGGGTGATTATTTACCCGAAGAAATGATTTATTAAATATGGTGAAATCTTTCAATCAAGAGACATAAGTGGAGAATATTTTCACTCAAAGAGTCATGGAGGGGGTAATTATTTTACCCAAGGATTATTTTATTAAATTGAATAAGCTAGAGTTTTTCCAGCAAAAGGATTAGTGAAGATTGTTAAGATTTCAAAAGGAATTGTGAAATGATGATTATTATCCACGAAGACACAAGGATGAAGATTAAAATATTTAATTTTTCAAAAGGCAATTAATTAAATATTTTATTTTTTCAAAGATAATTCAAAATGAAGAGTTACCTCAGATGGATAATGTGAAGGGTTGCAACCCTAAAATAATGTATATATGCAAAGTGAAATTGTATAAAAAAGGGGGAGATTTAGGAGAAATAAGTAGGTTAGGTAGTTGGATAGGTTGAATAGCTACTCAAGAATTTCATGTTGTATATTGCAAAATATTTTAGAATTATATAATGGAGAAGAATACATAAATTTGGCGAAATCCTTTCTTGGTGTTCAGTTGTTGTGATGCTTATAGAATTATATAATGGAGAAGAATACATAAATTTGGTGAAATATTTTCATGGTGTTCAATTGTTGTGATGAGATTATTTACATTTTTATCTGGTTGTCTCCAATTTGAGGTCTTTTAATAATTTAAATCAGTATATCAAGTATATTTTTTATTTATCGAAATGTATTCCCATTTTGTGTGAATTAATTAGTTGGTGTCTACAAGTCAGATTTAAATTATTTTGGATGAATCACAGTGATTTAAAGATTTCTTTTGGATAATTAAAGAAGAACCTGGTAATAAAATATTCCAACACAATTTATGCAAGTCATAAATTTAGTGAAGTTTTATGCCAGTCATAGAACCTCATTTTCAAAAGTGCCTAGCAACTAGAGTTAAGCCAAAAATGGGAAACACCTATCATTTACCTCTTGAATCCAATAGCCCAACAGAATTAGGCACTGGTCACACCATCCACATCTTAGAATTCTATAAAATCTTTGTTCAAAAAACATTCACATTTCAAGTTTAATATTAGGAGTAGGAGTAGGAGTAGTCTGCAAGCTTTTATCTATTACATTTGTGCCATTGTAATAGATCCATCAATTTAGTCAAGTCATACAACCTTAATTCTGCTTTACTCATATAGGTACACCCGCCTAGGTCTAGCAGCACCTGAAGAGTAGAAGGTCTAAACCATTTGGCCTTGTCTGTTACCCTAAAACGTACCAAGAGATTGGCAACCTCTTGAGGTATTTTACTTGTGTTTTTGAGAGCTAACAAATTGGTGACTCCGCTGGGGACAAACATCAGAAAATTCGGTTCCATCCTATCCATCCATAGAGTCAATACAGTTCTAAAATCGATCTTTAACCAAAGGTTCACAATTGTTTCATTTGCACTCCCCATCCGAGTCACGCACCTAACAAATTGGCGACTCCGCTGGGGAGATATTTCAGAATATTCGGTTGAATACCATCATATAGAGTCATTGAGGAGAAATTCATAGTTTAGAAGTTTGAGGAAAAGTGACTCCGCTGGGTAAATCAAGAATAATTTCATTTTTCTCACTTTTAAGAAAGTGAGTGGCGACTCTAGTAAAATTTTGATGAAAAATGGAGGACAACCTTTGGGAATTACCTTTGAATGTGCTGAGAGATGAACTAAACGAATTGAAAATAGATGTTGAGAGCAAGAGAGCGTTACTTCACAATGTAGGCAATGCATATCATGCACAACAAAATATATATTCACCACAATCACCTCATGGTCAACAATATGTGCCACATTCTCATACACAATACAATAATTTGTTGTACCAGTATCAGCATCCGCCTAATCCTCCCCCTCAACAATTCACAACAATAATCAGGAAATTTGATCTAACATGGTTTCAATTGTACCCTTACCCTATGGATGGCAGTTGGAGAAGCTTTGTTCCTAAGTTTATAAGGAGTAGTACAATTATTGTTGAAGATCATTTGAGGAATTTTAATGCTTTCATCCAAGATTTG
The DNA here is from genome assembly GCA_007258455.2 of Sequoia sempervirens. Taxonomy (NCBI): domain Eukaryota; kingdom Viridiplantae; phylum Streptophyta; class Pinopsida; order Cupressales; family Cupressaceae; genus Sequoia; species Sequoia sempervirens. The sequence goes on from VDFB02263927.1 coordinate 8,336, forward strand.
GATATACCTTATGAGGATTTACATATGAGGCTATTCCTGATGTCACTCATTCATGAAGCTACGGATTGGTTTAATAGCCTACCAATAGCTTCTATTGATTCTCTCCAATGATTTCAGGATCAATTCCTTGAGAAATATGTAAATATTTCTGCACCAAATTGGGTTTCCCTTGGGTTAGTAGAGATTCAAGAAAATCAGAACTTGCAGCAATATGTATGCCAGAATCAACAATTTGAAGAAGAAGAAGATGAGTATGTACATACTCAAAGTTCAAGACTCCATCACAGAATCAGGATGTGGAATTTATCCATTAGATGCATTTCTTGAAGTAAGGAGATGTGAAGGAGAATCTGGGCACTCTTTGTTTCACAGAATGGCAGATGAATGGACTGATATTGTAGATAAGGTATGAAGACAATGGTGACATCATTAATGATGATATCGATCAAACACTGCAGCCAATAGAAGATGAGACTCGTGCAAATCAATATGATTCATATGATAGCCTGCTTGAGGAAGATGAAGATACAAGAGATTTCTCTTGCATAACAGATTGTGACAGTGAAAGCAGTGTATGTTATGAGGGATCCAATGAGTATTCAGATCGTGAAGATGGACCTATGGATTTTGATCTGCAATCAAGAGATTCTAGCAGCTCTTATGGAAATCAGGATGAAGAAACAATTGAAGAGGCAAGTTCATTTGATAGTGAACAAATGACACCTCCAGCTATAGTTGCAAGCCATGAAGATACATTTGATGATGAAGAGGATTGCACACCTGAAAATGATTCCCATTCTTTTTCAAATCCACTATATGATGAGAAGATAAAAGATCAGCTAATATTCTACCAAGGTATACCTGAAAACCAATTTTATATGTTTTCAAATCCACTTTATGTTGAAGATGAAGTGTTTCTTGATAATCAAAGTGATGCACCAATTTGTGAGAAAAGTGAATATGAGATCAATATATCTGAGCCACCATTTTTTGATGATGAGAAGAATAAAGAACACGATAGCAGTATGGTGGATGATGAAGCACATTCACTGAATAGTGAGCAAATCTCAGATCTACTAGAAATGGAGTTTATAAAATATGCACATCAAGATTCAAAAAATTCATTTCCGGCATTAATTGATTCAAACACTACTACATAGAGAGGCAATTTAAGACAATTTTTAAGACAATTTTTGAGTAAATTGTCTTAACTTGAGACAAAAAAAAATTGTCTCTATAAAGACAATGTGAAATAGAAGTATTTTTGTCTCTTTAGAGACAATAGTTAAAGAGACAATAGTTTTTGATAAAAGGGGTAAAACGGGTTTTACAGGGACCCAAAACCACAACGTTTACAAAATAGAAAAGAGCACACCAAAGTCCAACCAAAAAGACCAGCTGCCCGAGAAAAGATCACCAGCAACCAAACGAAAAAGATCAAAAAGGTCAAATCAAAAGGAACAGCAAAGTAAGCATCAAAAATCACAGCCGTTAGTTCAGAGTCTTGAGGACAGACTTCGTTTTTGCCTCCAGATTCTGCATATCATTGACTCCCTTTTTAAAAATTTGAATGATCTTCGAAGTAGGGGGGACCTTGCGCTTCAGATTGGCTTTGGTTCTTTTGGAAATGCTCGCATCCGTATCCTGGCTTTTGTCCTCTGTTTCCTCTAGATCCACCACCAGAGATCCCTATTGGGCTTTATCTAGCTTTTCAGTCATCGTGTTAATGATAATGGCATTGTGTCTTGCCATTTGGTTGTTTTGCTCAGCAACGGTTTTGATGGTATTACTTATGTTCTCAACCTTGGAGTCTATATTTATGTTACTGTGATCCACATCTTTCTTTTCAATCTCTACAATCTTAGCACCCAACTCATCAATCTTGCTTTGAAGGGCCCAATTTTTGATTTTCAACTCATTAATTTCAATGAAAGTCCATTCCAAGAGTTTGAAGTGGGACTCAGAATTGGTTTTGGCAAGGTTCAGAACATCCAAAGAGGGCTCTTTTCCAGAAATAGGACAAGTTTTCTCAGGGTAAGGAATAACAGGGGAGTCATCATTAGCATGTTTATCCGGCAGAGGTTCAGTGCAAAGCTCAGTTTTGTTGGCATCAAACTCCTTTGACTTGGAGGATTCTTCAGAGTGGGAAACAAGACTTTTGGCCTGGGGTTTCTTATCAATAGAATTGTTCTTAAGGGAGGGGCTATCAGGATCAAGCTCAGCATGGGTTTTACCAGAAAGGGGTGTAGGGTTTTTGTTCCCAGAAGGGAAAGTGTGCAAGCTAAGGAATTTTCTAGCCATACTAGAGTTAGGTAGATACTCCGAGCCACTGGGCTTAGTATCGTCACTCTTAGAATCGGGGAGAGTTTCCAAGATAGCGGTGGCAAGCATATTTTTAAAATGTTCAACAATCAACCTTATTAACCCAGTGTGCAGGATGGGGAATCTTTTAGGGTTTTTCTTATTATCCTCCAAGCTTTTCTTCAAGGAACAGAAAAGATAATAGGGGATAAAGACCCTAATCTTGTAACAGAAGTGGTTGAGAAGAGTAAAGTGGTAGCCATAGACTCTGGTGAAATGCCCATCCACCGTAATGTACTCCATGATGACCCGCAGAACCTTTCTCCAAATGGCCTTCATGGTGTCAGCATCAAAGTAGTTGTTTGCAATTTTAACCAGACTTAGCCTTTCTTTGTCCTTTCTAGGGAATTTGATCACAACTTCATCAGAGAAATCCATGTCCCTAAAGAACTTCTTCCCTTAAGTAGATAATCCCGTAACATCAGCGATAAGATTTTCGCTGAGCTCCACATTCCTACCAAACAGGGTCAAGTTTCCGTTATTCCAATTTTTAACAAAGAGGTCCGTAGCCTCCTGGTTAGAGCCATGGAGCTTCTCTAGGAAAGGAAGCAACCCTCCGCTTTTAACCTTATTCCAGGCCTTAGCATTTTTCATGTGTGTATCATAGTTGTCCAGCTCAATTCGCTTTCTGTCTCCTCCCATTTTAGTTGACATAGTGGGGTAGACCCAATCGAAAGCTTTACTAAAATTAGCCCCGCCAAATCTAAGAACCCACAAAGTGTGCGGAGCTTTCTTGCAGATTAAGCCACTGGGCTCGGTCCCATGCACTCTAATGATTGTGATGTGAAAGATCCAACCTGTCCTCTTTAAAGGGATAACACGTCGCTTTTCCATGTGATTTATCATAATTTAATAGGGCACAAACATTAGAGTTTAGATCACTAATATTAAGCCAGGTGCGCACATCTTTACTCCTAACTCCTTCATTAGCAAAAAAATATGCAACAGCATTGGCTTCTCTATAAGCATGTGATATTTTAACTTTTTCAAATTTATCCAAAGTCAATATGGCATCCTCAACCCACGATTTAATGGTCCACGAGGGGGGATACTTTCCATAGAGGCAATCGATTATGTTTTTGGAATCTCCTTCAAGCCACAGATTTTTAATATTAAGACTTTGGGCTAAATTTATGATGTGAAAAGCTCCAGCAGCCTCCGCCAGATGATTAGTCTGGGAACCAAGAGGAGAGGCCATCGCTCTAATGAAATTTCCAAATGAATCCCTTATAACTCCACCACATCCCACCACCCCCGGATTACCTTTAGCTGCACCATCAAAGTTAGCTTTGATCCAACCGTTTGGCAGAAAAGACCAGCAAACACCCTCTCTGTCCTTCTTGGCCTTCATAATGGTTCTAGACAATTCTAGACTTATGTTCCAATCCTTAGCAACAGTTAGGTCATAGAGTGAATTCTCTACTTTCATGATCATGCTATCCTTCTGAACCAAGGCATTGAAATTTTCATTCAAGAATCTCACAATTTTATCAAAGACAATATCCACTGAGGCTTCTTTACCTCTATAAATTCTATTGTTGTATTCTTTCCAGAGACCGCAAGCAACATGAGGGAAGGATAAATCCCATAAAATCTTGAGCATAGGATTTCTTGTCAGGGCTTTCCATTGAGTGAAGAAGTCTTCAATGGATGAAGGGAAAACCAAAGGAAGGTGCCATAACTTGATGATTTTTTCCCAGATAGAAGTAGCAAATGAGCAATGAAGGAATAAATGATGCATAGATTCAGCCTCCATCTTACAAAGAAAGCATCTATTAGGAATTTGAAATCTGTGTTTACACAGGTTATCAATCGTGAGCACCTTGTTTTGGAGAAGGATCCAGAAGAAGATATTAATTTTAGGTATCAAATGTTTCAACCAAGCTTTAGACTAGAAGGGAGGACGGTCTAGAGAAGAAGTAATCCTGACAAAAGCAAATGACACTGAAAAATTGCCAGAGGGTTCATCTATCCAAACCGCACGATCATCCAGCTACTCAGAACTAAGTCTAACTAAGAGACAATAGTTACGATTAAAGACATTGTTTCTGCATAAGAATTATCTCTCTAGAGACTATGGGGAATTAGAATTCACCAAGATGGTCACACTTTTGTGGCCCCAAAAGTGCAAAATGAGACAAAACGCGTTCGCGTTATAACGCGAACGCGTTTTGTCTTTTTAAAAGCAAAAAAAAAAGTAACATTCTTCATTTCTGTTTTTACTGTTTTCTATTTCTGCCCGCGGCCAAGAACCCTTCACTACGCGCTCGCGTTGTTGAGGAGGTGACTACTTCACACTTGATCAACTTGAATTCAATTTTCTTCACAAATATGGCACCCCGACGACGAAAAGATGCAAGAGGTAAGTTTTGTTTGGTATTTGTAATGAATTTTTTTGTTTTAAATTGATTTTGTTTGTTTTAGTTTAGAAATGAATGATTTTTTTTTAATTTGTAGGAAATCCTCAACAAGAGGAGGAAAATCCTCAACCAAATCAGCCTCAACAAAATCAGCCT